>CACVBM020001114.1:0-144097 GCA_902728155.2 Microthlaspi erraticum
GTTAATGGTCTTGCTGCTTCCTTGAGGGTTTCTGATTCTCTAAGGATCATCACAGATATTTGCCGTGTTGGAATCTCTCCTGCTGAGGAGGTAAGTAAGCAATTCATTGCAACTGATCTTTCGTTGGCAAAAGTTTGCTATTTGATTGCCATTGATGCTGATGATTTAGGTTCCCTTTGGTAAAGTTGTGAGATGTCCGAGCTGTTTGATTGCCATTGCTGTTGCACAACCCCAGCATGGAGTTCAGGTACTGATGATCTGATTGAGGGTTTTAGTGCTCAACATTTCTTTTGAAGAATGAGTTGATGATTTGATGACAATGTTTGTAGATTGTCTCCTGCGCTAATTGCCGTTACCAGTACGAGCTTTTCTCTGGTGACATAACCAGCATTGAATCACAAGAGCTCGGGTTAGTTCTCTTCTTTGTTAACTAACTCTTCTAGGGAAAATGTGATGCAGCTTATTTTTGGTTATAGAGACTACCAGAATAAAGATTGAGATGTGTGCATGTGTGTGTGTGTTGATGACTTTGATGCTGAGATATTCACTTTTTCTAAGGAGCTACATCTGCCGAACGCAGCAAGGACATTCCTCTCTGGGAAAAGGGGCTCAGGCTTATCCAGATAAAGAAGAACAAACTCATTTCTTCCGTGCACTCGATTGTGGTAACAAATCCCCATTGTGAACACAGTTTCAATTCCTATTAGAGACTGCATATATTGTAACCATTGCATTGGATTGCAGGTACAAACTCCTTCTGGTACAGCAAGAACGCACAGGTTTGCCACTGAGACCGCCGAGCTACCTGCACAAGAAGGAGAAAGAGTGACAATTGCATCCGCTGCTCCTCAAAATGTATACAGACAAGTGGGACCTTTCAAGTTTACCCCAAAAGCTCCAAACTTTTACTCTGGAGAACCTATGAGCCTCACAAAGCACAAGGACGGAAGAGAATCGGTTTTGCTGAGACCTCCAAGTAAAGACGGAGATAAAACCTTGCAGCCCTCGTTTCTGATTCCTCTGCTTGCTGTTTTGGCTACTGGAGATGCTGCTTCCGGCATCATTGATCCCAGCTTGCCTCAGTTACTCTCAGTTGCTGCTGTTACATCACTCGCAATCGGAGCAACCTTCAATTCTTTTCTTCTTCCTCAGCTAAATCAGGTTATCTTACTGTTCTCTATCAACATGACTTGCCTTGAGAGAAGAACATGTGCCGTATTTATAATTCTCTTTACACGGTTTTCCAGCTCCCTGAACGGACAGTGGATGTGGTGGGTATCAAACAGCAACTCTTATCTCAGTATGATGTGCTCCAGCGTCGCATTAGAGATCTAAAAGAAGCAACTGAGAAAGAGGTACTAAGTCCATGATGATACAGACTTACCAAAAGCTTTTGAATACAAATGAAACTTCTTTGTGTCTTCTATTTAGGTGTGGATGTTGGCTCGAATGTGCCAGCTCGAGAACAAAATTTTAGCAGTGGGAGAGCCAGCGTACCGGTAATGACTCTGGGATCATTTGAACATGATCATCTTGGATATTGCTTTTACACAAACATTTTATAAAAAGTGTTTCATACTCGAATATAGGACTCGAAGAACAAGAGTAAAGAAGGTACGAGAAGCTCTGGAAAACTCCATAAAAGGAAAGATTGAGCTTATCGATAGCTATGCTAGAGTAAGAAAACGAAACAACACCTTTTTACATCTTGAAAATCTTAATTCATGTTCTGATTTTTATAACTCTTTTGACTTTTATCTTCAGATATCTTCAATGATTGAGATCGAAGTGGAAATGGACAGTGATGTTCTTGCAGCCGAGGCAGTGAACAACACTGTGAGTTACTCCTAAGTGTTACTTATGAATCTGTATATGAGACTAAAGTAAAAACTCTGTTTTTTCACAGGAGAATATTGCTCAACAGATAGAGCAGATCATGGAACTCGAAAACCTTGAAGAAGTGTGTACATATGCATTCAAACCATTTGTATATATTGTCATCAACTGCAATTTTTCCAGTTCCATTTTTGGACAAAGCAAAGCATACTTTTGTGTGTTTAATGTCACTTTGGGCTTATTTTATTGTTTGAGATGCAGAAATGGAAAATACAGGCTGAAGCAAACGATGAGGCAGAGAGACTTCTCAGCTCTCAACCTTAAAAACAAATCTGGTGAGTATTATAATTTTTTTTTTTTTTTAAGAATCTTTTTCTTTCTCCAGAGCTGCATTGGAATATCCTCACTGTCAAAATTAATACTTTTTTTATAATAATGTTTTTGTAATTAAAATGGTAACGCTGGTGTTACAGGTCAAGACTTGTGGAGCATCTCGCTAAAAGTTAAGCTTCGTTTGTCGGCCGCTACAAGTTAATTTTTCATTAGCTCTAATTATAGATTGTTTATGTGATATATAAATATAGTTTCGTAATCACCGAAATGTTGTTTTCTTGTAATATGAATTTTATAATTTGTATCCCTGAGTCCCTGACTAATGCTTAGGGATTGTTGCTTGTGTCATTTTGTTAATGCAAGGCTGTAGTTGCTAAAGCACGCAAAGCCACTTTCTCCAGAAAATTGTGACATAAATTAATTTTCTAAGTTTACAAAGAAAAAACAGCGCAAACGGAAAAGCCACGTGTCATCTCATTTTAGTCCAAAACAAAGATAAAGCTTTCTCTTTTGATTCTCTTTCTCTCTTGATAGACTCTTGGAGCTCCGATGGTGATGAATATTCTGGTGACCGGCGGTGCTGGTTACATCGGAAGTCACGCGGTGCTCCAGCTTCTCCTCCGCGGCTATACAACCGTTGTCATCGACAATCTGGACAATTCCTCTCTCGTTGCGATCCAACGCGTCAAGGAGCTCGCCGGAGATCATGGAGAAAATCTCACATTTCACCAGGTTTGACCGGTTTCTTCCTCTTGCGCTTCGAATTCCGGTGATCATGACCTGAATTGGGAGTTTCTTTGGATTTGTATCTCGATTTGGGAGTAATGTTGGTCAAATCTCTTCTCATTGATGGATCGAATTTGGGTTACCTGTAATCTGAGAAAAGTTTGGAAATTAAGATGGCTAATGAATCTCTTACCTCTCAGGTGGACCTTTGCGACAAACCCGCGCTAGAGAGGGTTTTCTCCGAATCAAAGTGAGTTTTCACTTTTTACTCAGATCTGATCTGATCTAAAGAAAATGAATCATCCAGAAATTTGACTCAACGCTCATTGTGGCTATATTGTAATGTAGGTTTGATGCAGTAATGCATTTCGCTGGACTGAAAGCAGTCGGAGAGAGCGTGGAGAAACCGCTTCTGTATTACAACAATAACTTGATTGGCACTATTACTCTTTTGGAAGTCATGGCCGCTCACGCATGTAAAAAGGTAAGTATGCAGCTTGTGCTCTCCACTGTGTGTCTTGTGTCATGTGAAAGGTTGGTTTTTTAACTAACTTTCTGTGAGATTGATCTGTATCACAGCTTGTATTTTCTTCGTCGGCTACTGTATATGGATGGCCAGAGGAAGGTCCTTGCACAGAAGAGTCCCCTTTGTCTGGAATGAGTCCTTATGCAAGAACAAAGGTAGCTAACTGAAAGCTTTGTAGATATTTGTTATTGGTACACTTGCTTATCCCGAAATGTTTCTAGGTGTTTATTGAGGAGATATGCCGTGATGTACAACGTGGTGATCCTGAGTGGAGAATCATAATGCTGAGATACTTTAACCCAGTGGGAGGTCATCCTAGTGGTCGCATTGGTGAGGATCCACGTGGGACCCCAAACAATCTCATGCCTTATGTCCAGCAAGTTGTTGTTGGGAGGCTGCCTAACCTTAAGATCTACGGTACTGACTATACCACCAAAGATGGCACCGGTGTAAGACTTTTCCACATAGACCCTCTTGCTTTGCTCCTTAATCAGATTGATCTTTAGCGGTAGTTTGTGTAACTTCAGGTACGAGACTATATTCATGTTGTTGATCTAGCTGATGGCCATATATCTGCGCTTCAGAAGCTAGAAGATTCTGAGATAGGTAAGGTTTTTCATTGTTGCATATGCAAAAGCTCTGCTCAGCTGTGTTTGACGTTGGCTCTTGTGCTAGGTTGTGAGGTATACAACCTGGGAACTGGGAAAGGAACAACGGTGTTGGAGATGGTTGATGCTTTTGAAAAGGCTTCTGGAATGGTATAACATCGCTTCTCTCCTTCTCTCTGTGTCTCTTATAAGAGTGTATGTGTTTGCTCTTAATATATTTTTGAGATCATGTGTACAGAAAATCCCACTGGTGAAGGTTGGAAGGAGACCAGGTGATGCAGAGACTGTCTATGCGTCAACCGATAAAGCTGAACGTGAACTCAACTGGAAGTAAGTAAAGACTCAGAGATATGTTTACATTTTCAAGTGAATTTTTGTGTTGTTGCAATGCCTCTGAGACGGAAGAAACTCAAAATGTTTGGACAGGGCAAATTATGGAATCGAAGAGATGTGTAGGGACCAATGGAACTGGGCAAGCAACAATCCTTTCGGTTATGGTGCTTCACCAGACACAACATAGCAACACCAATTTTTCTTTGTCTTTATGTTACACTCTCAGATTCCTTCTCAGGTTTAAGATTTGAAGCCACACACAGTAAAGGAGAACTTACTATTTGCTTTATATTCAATATATTTGTTTTCTCTTTTTGTAATGTATTCACACGCATAGGTTTAACGTAAGTGGATTCGTATGTCTATTGGATTTGTATCACCTTTCTTAGGAAATTATTTATGGGATTGTATTTGTACAAGATAGATATTGAATTCAGTTTTAAGTGGGTTTTGCTTGCTATTTCAAGGCCATGTTCTTATTTTATGATAAAAAGGCAGCGTCAAAGACAGTGACCAAACGAAGCCCTATTAACTATTGAAACGAAGAAAATAACGCAAGAAAAGGACAAAGATATTTTGAAGAAAAATACACAAATCTCAAGGATAGTGGGAGCTCTCCGTTGATGTGACTTCAGTCAGTGTTCATTCACTTTTTCTTTATTATTTTCATCTTTCTCCTTTATTTGACTTCTTGAAATTACAAATGTGTACCAGCTACAAATACATGAACAATTAAAATTCAAAAGTTATAAACTCTTTTTTGGTATATTCTCTTGCTATATGAAATCCACTTACTTTATGAAATAGACCTTTTGGAATTGAAACAGATCTTCAATGCTTTGTAGAACCTCCCATACCACTCAGACCATAATTCAAATTTAACAAAAGAAAGAAAAAAAACAAAGTTAACTGCCATAATTCAGGAAAACGAGCTTTTTTGGGGATCATTTCAAGGAAAGAACGTGACCATTTGCTCAAAAGAACAACAATTAGCAAAATCAAAAATCAAATTTTAAAGTTGCTCTTCTTTAGGAGGGAAACAAATTTATACAATTTCTAATTAGTTTCCTTAAACTTAAAAGGAGCTGAAAAAAAAATTAGTTTAAAAAGAGTGAAAACTAAATAAATAAAAAGCAAAAATGGAGAAATTAATAAGTGCTAATATGGAAATTAGCAATGGAAGCCCAAGACGGCACCATCAGCAATTGAGACGGTGACCCGACAATCCGATTTAGCAACCACGTGATGCGTGAATACGTGTAATACTTTGACCCGACCCGCTAGCTCCATCTTCGACTCTATCTCTATCGTTGGTCCGCCCCGGTTCACATTCCCGAAACCCGGATTCGCATATCCATCCCCGAGCGTTGGCCCCGTCCCTCCTCCGATTCCCACCGGCGTACCCGGAATTCCCGGCGGCACTCCCATTCCTGGAAAACCCGGCGGAGCTCCGATTCCTGGAAAACCTGGTGGAGCTCCGATTCCTGGAAAACCCGGTGGAGCTCCGACTCCTGGAAAACCCGGTGGAGCTCCGATTCCTGAAAAACCCGGTGGAGCCATATTTCGCGGAAAACCCGACCCGGGATTCCCTGGATTTCTTGGAGGATTTCCTGGATTTTCCGGTGAGCCTGGATTTCTCGGCAACGTCAGAGAGCCTGGGTTGTTCCCGGGAAAATCTGGAGAGCTTGGAATTCTCGGAATGCTCGGAGGACCTGGATTCCCTGGAAAATCCGGCGTTTCTGGATCTCCTGGAAAATCCGGCGAATCTGGGATCTTCGGAGAGTCTGGACTTACGGTGAAATCCGGAGGACCAGGCAATACCGGAGAATCCGGAACCACGGCGGCGGAGACGGTGGCTATGGCGGAAGAGGAAGGAGGAGAAATGGGGAAAGATTGGACAGTGAAAGTGGCGGCCATGTACTGAGTCCTACCGGAATCAATTTTGCCGGCGGGTATAAACATAAACCCGACTTGATTACCCGAGTAAAGGAGCTGAATGGAGCTGTCGTAATGAGAGAAAACGGCGCGGTTTGGGTTTCTGACGGCGACGTACTGAGAGAAGCTGAAGTTAGCGGTGTTGTTGGAGATGGCGAATGACGGGAGTTGGACGGCGTTGACGGAGATCTTGGGGTCTTTTGGTTTGAAGACGGTGAAGTAGACGATAAGGAGGACGGCGAGTAAGAAGAGTAAGAAGACAGTAGCGACGGCGCAAGACGCTAGATTTGTACGGTTTGAAGGACGACGACGACCACCGTGAGGCTTTGCCATTGCCGGAGATCGAAGAGTGTTTGGGGACGCGTATAGCGTTGAAGGAAAGAGAGTGAATGAGTGATAGTGAGACAGCGAGAGAGTGAAGTAAAATGGGATTTATTATTATGTCAGTCTGAAAACTAAAAGCGGAGTTATTATTACGCCTTTAAGACAAAAAACAAAAGACATACAGAAGCCTTCATTCACATATTTCATTTTATTACCGGCTTATTGCATTAATTAAGAATGATTTTTATATGTATATGGAGTTAGATGTACAAGAATCCAAAGTCACATGATCTTTTTTTTGGTGTATTTTTACCACATGGTATGGGTGATGAGAAACCGTCTAAAGTCCATTTTCAGTGGGATTTGCTGTTTTATTTGAAGCCTTGTGTAAGAAAAAAGTATCTAATTTTAAGGAAAATACAAATTTACACAAGTCATCATCAACCAGAAGCACACTGCCAAATTGCACTTTGACTAAGTGAGAGATGCAAGTTTGGTTGGATCCAACTTGCAAAAATATCACTAGAAGATAAATAACAGAAATGCCCCTACTAGACCCAAATTTTACTCTGATATATAGATAGATATTCATATTAGTATTACTCCATTTCAATTTCACAGTTCTTTGATTTTTTTTAGATAAACAGGTTTGATTGATGTAATATCCTGAATGAGCAAACAGATCCAAACGTTTTATTTATTTAAACACAAAAGCTTAAAGGCTTCTTTCATGGAATGAAAAAATTATCCAAGAAGAGCCTATCAGAGGTTTGTTCAGCCACAAAAGCACACATAGCATACAATATACAAACAGACAAGAAAAACCAAACTTCATTATGTACTTAAAAAGAAAGTTTACTTAGTTAGAGCTGGTCCAGACGACGATCCATGGCAACAGAGACAGCTTCAAGAAACGTAGCCTCGCTTGACTCAGGCAACACAGAGTTGTGAGCTTCTCTCAGTATCTCTTCAATCGCAGAGACTCTGTTCACTGTCTCTCTGCACATTATGCTCCCGATTTGATACGGCGTCATGTTCCTCTCAACGCCTTTCTTCAGAAGCATCGTTGAGATTCGTAGCGTCCGTGAGACAGCTTCGGGAACGTCCCAACCGTTGAGCTTCAGAAGCGCAATGTCTTGCTCAGAGTCTAGCGAGTTTATGTAGCTGAGAGTCTCTGATGAAAACGGAACTTTTGCTTGCGGCCAGTAAAGCCACTCAAATGTACAATCTTCAAACTGCAATTAGCAAACTTTTAGTGTCACTTCTAAGATCAGTCAATGTTGAGCGAATAGTACAGATAACTTACGTTTTCCGGCAAGCAATAGCCATGATCGATGGGGATTAACACGGTTTTGCCGTCTTCGCCTTTCCCTGTCAATATGTTTCCGGCGTGACGATCTGCGTTCGCCATTCTGATGTCAAAGACGCTAATCTTATGAACTTCTTCCACAGGGAAAGCTCCGGGACCAATGTCTTCACAGCTTCCATTGTTCTTCATGAACATTTGCAAAGAGCCAACTTTGGCCTCTTGTGTATCAGAACCCCCACCAAAGTTGTACACTTTGTGAAAGCTTCTCACCATAGCGGTTGGTGGCACACCGGCAAACCCCATAGCTTCTTTAGACGAAGATCTCGGATGATCTAATAAGTAAGCTGCAACTTCTCTTGTAGCTCCTTCTCCTACTCTAGTGCCTCTCTTCAACCCCTGACCGTCTGTTGACACAGGAAGCTTCTGAGGATTGTTCACTGCCATTGGCTCCTCGTCCATGGGCTTGAAGACGGAGACGTAGTTAAGACCTGAAGAGTCTTGCATCAGATACGTTCCTCCTGTTCCTTGAGCTGATCTCACCGGTGGATTACCTTTCTTCAACCCATCAACCGTGCGGTCAATCATATCCTCTAGAATCTCAGGCAACTTCACATCCGGATTGAGAACAACAGGCTCTAACAACAAGTCTTGATCTTCAACTTTCACTGAAACTTCTTCTTCCTTCACAGACTTCTTAACAAGCAAATGGATGACAGAGTTTCCATCTTTGCAAATCCCACCAATGATTCTTCTGTCATCAAGCTTCTCGCCTCTAAACAAGATCTCTTGATCATCAACCTCAGGAAACCCTTTCCCTTCTTTTGAGATCCGTTTCTTCAGATACCCAACGTCTCTACGCCGATCCACATGAAACTCAAAGGCCTTGCCACAAGTGGTTATCACAGTGACGAGGAGAGGATCGTAGAGCTTGAGCACCAAATGCAACACACTCCCACCGGTCACACCGTAGTCCCTCACACGAGACGCGTTCCTCGCGAGCTCTCGTCCACTGAAAACGAGTCTCTGTCTCCTCACCCTAAACCCGTTGCAAGTCTGGATCCTAAGCTTGACCTCGGCGATCGAATCGGACTCCAGGATGAGCATAGGCATCGTAGAACCGGAAACGCTAAGGAACACCAAAACCGATTTCACCGAGTAGTGCGATGATGACGATGATGATGATTCGTGACCGAAACAAAACCCAGATCCTCTATGAATCGGGCTCAAAGCAACATCAGCAACTGACATTTCCTATTCAAAAAAAAAACTAAATCTAATCCCAATCTAAAACCAACATAGATCTTCTCCTACGGGCATCAACAAGAGACACCCTTCCATGGAAAATCGATCGGAAGATCCAAAATCCTACAGACTAAAACAACACCTTCCCAAACCTAACGGAGACCACAGAGATCAAATTAACCTATAGATTCATCATGAAATCTCCTGGAAATTCCCGAATCGAAACGAAGATCGGAGAATGGCGATGAAATTGAAGATCGATAAACCTCAAAGCCACAATTTGTCTTCGTCTCTTCTCTTCTCTTCTCTCTTTCTCTCTCAGATGATCTTAACCAAATATAAGTCCAATGAATGAATCGCTGAAAGAAAGGGAAGATTTTTCGTTGAGAAGCAGCTCTTACTTTAAATAGACGCGCTCCTTAGCCATTTCCGGATTTTGTAATACTAACGCCGTTACTTTGTTCATTGACGACCGTTTGTTCAATACAAACGGAGTTGGAAAATGATTTTCGGATATTCCCTTTACTTTTTAACCTTTTTCAGAGTTAATTTACGCGTAAAATCTGAATTCATGTTTTATTTTTGTATTCACTGATGATATCAAATACGTGGAGTTCATATGATAGATTTATAGCAAAATGGAAATTTTTTATTTTATTGTCTTTTAAATAATACTATTTGAGTAACGCATTCTTATCCACTTACGGAGTGGTAACGTGGTGATCTTACCGTCATCAAACTAACGTGGCTTTTGCCTTTGCCGGTGAGCGACGGTATCGTGAGTCATTCCTGCAATGAAATCTTGCCACGTGTGATTCTTTGTAAGAAAAAGAAAAACTAAGCTATTAATTGAAGTGATCATTAATTTATTTAGAGATGGGATTATGCGAACTTAATTAGTGGAACATTTAACTTTTAGGAAACTTGAAACTGATCGTCAACCGAGATTATTGCCGTTGCACATGTATGGGGTCCTCTCTTTTGCTAACAAAATAATCATATTCTCAAAAGCCTAAATCATCATTGTATTATTTTGAATAAAGCATGTATTATAATATACAAATACATTATGAACAATAATGAATTATGTAGGTTCGTAGAATCATCTTAACAAGGTTCATAAAACAAGTTCCAGCTCAAAAAAAAAACAAACCAGAACAAGATTCTTTGAATGGCTTTGACTTATTTAATACACTAAAAACGGAATATAATTTTAAAATTGTAGTGATATGATAATTTTGTATACAGATATTATTATCTGGATGACGAGTAGTTTTGCTTATGAAAATTGCATATAATATAACAAATGTACCACGAAGGAAGGGTCCAAAGGAAAGTTGTGTCATAACATAAACACATTAAAGATTTGCCGTTTCTTTCGAAAGATCTTATGTCTACTTCATGAAATGATGCATCTAATTATCTAAACTTTTTTTGTCCCCTTGTCATCCCATATATAAGTTTTTTTTCTTCTTTCTTGTTAACAATTTTATTTTCTTTTTTTATTCACATTAGTTATATTCACAAAAATAAATAATTGATCGTAGATTAGATGTTATTATTTTTTTTTTTATAAAAAAAAATCAATCAACTAGCATCTAAGCTTTAATGTGAATTGAACTGTTGAAAACGTCCATATTGGCCGGTGGCTTTATTATATCTGACGATAAAATAATATAACCTGATATTTTGTAGTCACGAATCACGATTATGGTACATGAACACCAGTAAATAACTAAATATAAATAACTCGAGCAAGTTAACTAATTTAAAATTTTCAAACACAGTGGGCCACATACAACGATCACTTCAACACACGTGTAGGTCCGACGCTGCTCCACCGCTCCCAATAGCCGTTGTTCTTACACAGTTACCGTTGGACTCCGACATGTTTGCCACGTGTTCTCAAACCATTCGTTTATTTCACCACGTAATCAATCACCTGCATCCTCTTTTGAAGTGGACCCTTCTTCGTTCTGGTTTAAAATTGGTTTACTCTGTGCAGTTTCAATCTTTAGCCATTTCAGTTATAGAATTTTTCCTTGTTAATCATTGTAAAGTTCCGTGATGGTAATATTGTCAAACAGGGTTGATTAAAAACGAACGTGAAGCAAAATAAGAAGAAGAAAACAAATTGCAAATTATATTAGGTCTTGTACCAGATATTGCAGGACCGGTTTACTGATAATAAGTAGGCCCGGTTTCCGAATTAATACAGAAGAAGGATTAAAAGAAAACTCAAACGAATAAATCGGGAGAAACTCTGGCACGTTCAAAAGATATCTTCTAGTCGTCTACTTCGGAGTCAAGAACGAAACTTGGAAATGCTAGAGTCACTTCCCTGCAAACAATAAAATCACTAGAGTAATTATGACCATGTTGTCAATAATCAAATAGACAAAACATTTTCTTTTAATAATAAAGGTGATTTAATTGTAAAGTTACTTGAGGTATGGTAAAGTCATGTTCTTGAGGATTGAAGGATTCTTAGCGACGAGCTCTTTCCATTCATCTTCGTCGATTTTTCCATCTTTGTTCGTATCAACCTCTAACATCGTCTGTTTCATTATACAATAACCAAAATTTCATCTTTAATTATCTCAACATAAGATATAAAATAATGTTACAAGAAAATAAAAAATAACCTGTTCCACGATGGCTTCAATGGACTCTTCGGATAGTTCTAAGTCTGTTTCACTAAGTAGAGCACCAACCATCTTCTTCAACTAATCAATTTTCGACAAAGCATTATACTTAATTAAAAGCATTACGCATAGAAATGATTGTGCATGCTTTATACTTATTTGTTCATTTTTTAACAACAGTACCTCATGAGGCTCGATGAAGCCGGTTCCATGGAGGTCGTAAAGCTTGAACATAACTACAATTTACAACATTATAAACGGTTTAGCTTTTGATCACCAAAAATTGAATATGTTTTTCATGATCTTTAGATGTAGATACGTACATGATGACTTTTCATGTTCGGGAGTGTATGGATGGAAGATGCTAAGTGAACGAACAAATTCACCAAACTCAATCACACCGTTGCGTTTCCTATCAAACATATAAAACACCTGCAAACAAACTATTACTAATTTAACACCTTAACCTATTCTTTCAAAAACAATGTTTATGAGTTTATATGGATCACGGAAGAGAATACGAACCCTATCCGCAAAAAGATTTTGCATGCTGCTGTTCCTAAACAAAGCTAGAAGAAACTCTTCCTGCTCATAATATATAGATGCGATTGTTTAGATTGTATGTATAATCCTTTTTCTGAATGAAAAAAAAAAACCATTAAGTAAATAAATAAATGTTACCTTATGGATAAGACCATCGTCGATAATGGATGTACTTAGCTTCTTGAATAAATCGTGTAAAGCCTCTATCTCATTCACCGTAACTGCATATATAGATCAATTACGTATATATATACGGTATACCATAGTGTCTATTAAATCTTAATCAATTAATTTTAGTTATTTCAATTTGGAATAGGTCCTGTGTTTTATTTTTTTGTTTGTTTGACTTACATGGAGTTTCGGATGCAAGAACATGAGGGTCCTCATACCCTGGAGGATGCTTTGTTCGCTTCAACGAGAAACATTTCACGAATGCCAACATTTTTCAAAATTTTCTACCTTCAAATTTTCATAATATTTTCATCAATTAATCTCAATGCATCAACAGCTCAAAAATCAATGCTAAAATTGAATAATTATGGTGCTAATATAAAGAGGAAAAAAATGTTTATGGTTCCTAATATTAGTTTCTATCAGTACTGGTCCATATGATTTTTAGGATTATATATCATATGATACAGAACAAAACCATATACTTATGAAAATTGGATTAACAAACTCTAAACACAGACACTAGTTAATGAATATGCCTTTGAGCTAATGATCTGACCATATTATGACTAGAAATTTGAATCATGCAACAAATCAAAACTTGAAACTAAAAATAGTCAAACCAATTATTCTCATGAGGTGTTTTCACCAAAAACAAACAAAAGGCCATTCAATTTTGATATGATCACGCAAGACCCCCAAGAACCAAACGAAACAAAAGAAAAAAAAGGCCTACGAAATCAAATCTTTTTGCCAAGACAATCAAACGACCTTTTTGTTTGTTAATCAAACGCAGTTTGAAATCCATACTGTAGAGATCTCTGAGTTATAACGAAAAAGCCAAAGATTCAATACTAGTTTATAAAAATCATGGAAAGAGATACCTGGGTGATCTTTCTTGTCTTCAATTCCTATTGGTTGGATTTAGATTCGGTGTTCTTCCATTTTTGGTGTTTGCAAAGACTTTTATTACAATGACGATGGAGTGCTTCTGTGATTGGACGGTAACAAAAGTTTATTCTCTATCTAAGATTGATTAATGCTGTTAAATTATTACTTCATTAAAACTCAAGAATCATTTTTAAAATAAAGAAAGTTATGACTGTACAGTTGACCCCTAATAAAAAAAACATAAAATTTAAAAAAATTAAAAATACTTCATGTCAATTTTTTTGACCCATACTCCCTCTCTCCCAAATTATAAGCAGTTTGGGACAAAAATGAGAAATTAAGAAAATTAACTTTTTCTATTAAAATATAATTTAAAAAATAAATTAAATATACCAATGCTAAATAAAACCTGTATAATCTAACTGGTTGCACAATATTCCATAAAGCAAAAGTTGCATTGGTTAAAGAAAAAAGTTTATAATTTAGGACAAATTTTTTTTTCAAAACTGCTTATATTGTGGGACAGAACGAGTAATAAACAAATTGTTGATAAATAAAATTTGAAGTAAGATAAAGGGTTGTATATATTAAAGAAGGGAATATTCTTTAGATAGCTCTTTTTTTTCTTAATATATATATATATATATATATATTTTTTCACAAATTCTCCTTCATGCATTTATATGGTTGTTTTTTATACAGTATACGTTAGAAGAATTTAGCTTTATTTTGTCTTTTGTACAGTTTCACCTTTTTACCACACTTATGACTTATCTAATCACTTTTCGTTCAAAAATGCTAAGCTAATGTAACCCCTTTTCTTTCTATCTATTCTTTTTCCTACTTAACGATACTGTACTACAAATGAAATTTAATCAAATTATTATGTACAATATAGCTATTTCTAATGAAAAGATGAAAGATTTATATGTTACACTAAAAAGATAAACAATCATTATTTGTAGGATTAACTAGTATAGTTTTCTACAAACATCAATGTCTACTAATTAGTAGTTAATTCTCTTAACTTAAGACACACGGTAGTGAACACATTTCGTATAGAAGTTAAGGCAACTGTGTTAGATTCTCCCAATACAATTTAGGGTATAGTTGCCTCTTGCGATTTTTTTGATAAATGATCTATTGTACTTTTATCAGTTTGAATTCACTAACCCTCTCTCATACTGTATTTGACATTATTGGGATGTGGTGGTCCACTTGTATTTGAAAATTAAATAAGCGAGATGTGATATGGAAATAGATTGATCAATCTATTGTAATATTACTAAACCATTAACCATTATCGTTACTTCCTTTGACTCTTACTATTCTTCTGACTCCATGCTCTCCAACTTGTGCAAAATATTTCAAAATCAGCATCAGCAAAAGATAAAGCAACTAATTAACCAAAATGAGAAAAAACCAAATTCAAGACTTACTCTCCGAGAGAAACGGACGTTCCTCGTTGAACCGGAGCTGGACGAATTGGTCGAGGATGAGCAAGAATTGCACCAGGAGGTTGAAGTTGAATTGGTCCTCGTGGGGGAAGTGGAGCTGGAGCTCTTGGGGGAGGCTGAAGAAGAACCGGAGCTGGACCTCTTGGTCGAGGATGAGCAAGAATTGCACCACGAGGTTGAAGTGGAGCTGGTCCTCGTAGGGGAAATGGAGCTGGACCTCGTGGGGGAAGTGGAGCTGGACCTCTTGGGGGAAGATGAACTGGTCCTCTAGGCTGGAGATGGACAACTTGCTCCAACTCAACACCATCGAGCAAGTCATCCAAATCTATGTCTTCAAGAGCAATTGGGTCAAGTGGACCGGTGAAAATCGAAACTAGGGTCGTATGGAAGAAGGTCCCATTGATAATCGTTGTTTTGCTTCTCAGATTGTTCCACCAAGTTCTGTGAAGGAAAACAAAAACCGAGATTCTAAATCGCCATTCTAGCAAAATCAACGATTAAACCCCTAAATCTAAGTATATAATCCCAATCCCAATCCCAATCCCAACAACAAGTTAAAGAAATCCGACTTGTTCTCTTTCCCCAAGCTTCGCAACCAACAATAAAGTTCACAACTTTCACCGAGAACACATACCCGAAGTTCATCTAGAGTCTGATGACATGCTGGGTAATTGCCGGCGTCAAATGCGTTCCTGAAATCAGCAAAGTGTTGATTGAAATTCATGTTTTGCTTCTTCTGCTATTTCCTTCGTCGTCACTGCTCTTCTTCTGCTATTTCCTTTGTCGTCACTGCTTTCTCTTGACGTACGGTTTCTATTTCTCAAACAAAGAAATCAATGATATTCAAAATGGGCCTTGGGCTGAGACGATAACATTTTGACTACCGTGTACAGTTTCACCAGCTTCTTCTTCATTGAGAGAAGCAAAAGCCATCAAATTTTTTATCTATTGTTTTGTAAATTTATTCTTAATCATCTTTTTGTTTTTTCTCTAATTCTATTTTGTTTAAAACAGAAATTAATGAATCCAGCTCGTACTTGTAGATTGAATATGCTCTATTTCAATGTGTTTTCTTTTTAATCTGTGTTAAATATATACTCTATTTGCTTATTTACATTCTACAATTTACTCTATTAACTGAATTATTCAAGTTATTTTGCAAAAAGAGTGACTCTTTTGATTTAAGATAAAAATCTACATTTCAAATTAAAATCAAAGTACAAATTATTCTGCAACAAACAGATTCTACTAATCCGAAAGATAGAAAGCCTTAATGTTTTGCTGCTTCTTCTCTCAAAAGAGGCTGAAACAGGTCCTTAAGAATCCCATCCCTCATCACTCCCCGCGTCCATGCTGCTTCTTCGGTCTCTTTGTCAAACAGAGTCTCCCACAAGCCCAAAATGTTAGACTCCATGACATCCCTCACAAAACCATTTGCCTCTGAAACATCCTTGGCACAAATCAATTTCTCCTCTACCTTCTTCAGAGATTCTTGGATACGCGACGTGAACTCTCGGCCATTTGCGCAGCTTCCTTGTAATCTGACAAACGAAACAAGCTTATCCAGGTCTCTGATTCCAGCATCAGAACTCTCCCAAGTGTTCCTGGTCAACTCCCACTGGACAGACTTGCCACCAATCTCATATACTCCATTCTTCGGTTTGATATGCATTGCGTAGACATAATGCATCACACCAAGCAGCCTGTCTCCCACGGGACTACCAGGCTTCAGATCCTTTTTTACATCTCTCCATATATTCCAGCAGAACCGTAACATACTATGAATGTCGTCACACAACAAGAACATCGACTCAGCCACATATAGCGAGACCTCAACTCCTAGTCGCACGGACTCCTCTTCCAGATCCTGCCTTGCAAAATCCTTCCTGCCAAAACAACAACATAAGCTCACATATGAAGACTGACTTTCTATGTAACCCGAGTGAGTGAAGAACAACTATCAAATGGGCTGAGCAATATTACTGACCCTGATTCGCTCAAAATAGGATGAAACAGGTCGCTAAGAATCTCCTCCCTCGTCACTTTCAGCGACCATGCTTCCTCGGTTTCTTTGTCAAAGAGAGTCTCCCACAAGTCCTCAATGTCAGACTCCATCGCATCCCTCACAAACCCATTCATCTCTGAAACATGCCTAGCACACCTCAATTTCTCCTCTATCTTCTTCAGCGCTTCTTCAACACGCGACGTGAACTCTCGGCCATCTGCCCAGCTTCCTTGTTCTTCGAGAATCAAGACAAGGTTGTGCACATCTCTGATCCCAGTGTCAAAACTCTCCAAACTTGACCTGACCAGTTCCCACTGGGCCGATTTGCCACTAATCTGATATACCTCATTCTTCGGTTTGATATTCTTTGAGTAGACATGATGCATTACACGAAGCAGCCTTTCCACCACGGGACTACAAGGTTTCAGGTCCCTTTTTACATCTCTCCATAACTTGAAGCAGAAAAGTAACATACCACGAATGTCATCACACAGCAGGAACATTGATTCAGCAACATATAGCGAGAGCTCAACTCCTAGTCCCACAACCTCCTTTCTCATCTCCTGCTTTGCAAAATCCGTCCTGCCAAAACAACAACAACAAATAAAAAACCAAGACGGACTTTGTCTGTAATCTAAGTGAGTGAAGAAGAACAACTATCAAAGGTTACTGACCCTAGAATGTAAGGAGAATATACGGGCAGCGTGGGAATGTCGCTATGCCATGATTCGTCCAAAATAGGCTGAAACAGGTCGCTGAGAATCCTACTCCTAGTCACTCGGTGTGTTGCTTGGCCAGCTTCTTGCTCAAACAGAGACTTCCACAAGTCAGAAATGTTAGACTCCATTGTGTCCCTAGCGAAACCATTCCCTTCTGAGACATGTTTTGCGGACCTCAACTTGTCTTCCAGCTTCTTCAGGACTTGTTGCTTGTATTTTGTAATTGCAGACGACAATAGTCTATCGTCGAAAGAGCAATCTTTTCTTCTGAGAACCGAAACAAGGCGGTGCAAGATTATGATTCCGTCAGTGAAATCCTTCCAGGTGGTCCTGATCAATTCCCACTGGACCGAGCTACCACCAGCCAGATACGCTCCATTCTTCGGTTTGATATCGTTTGAGTAGACATAGTGAATCACACGAAGCAACTTTTCTGACACAAGATCAGAGGGCGGTAGTGTATATTTCCACAGCTTGTAGCAGAACCACAACATAGTACCAACGTCATCGCACAGCAAGAACATGGACTCAGCAACAGAGAGTGAGAGCTCAACTCCAAGTCGCACAACCTCCTCTTTCACGTCTTCCTTCCGAGAGACCGTCCTATAAGAAAGAAAGAAAAAAAGAACAAAAGAGAGTCAGTCAATATTCGGACTTTAGTAACCTGAGCAAACTCTCACAGTAACATGACTCACCCTGAAGCGTATGGATAACATCTGAGCGATCCCCCCGATTGACGCAGAACACCATTAGCGGTCGACTTTGATCCCATCTTCCCAATAATCAAAACACAAAGACAACCAAATCAGGATTAATGTAGAAACCAAATGCAAATCATCAAAATTTCCCAACTTAGATACCACAAATACAAGTAGAAATGCAATTGATTCTACTAGCCCAAGATACCCTAGAACTAGATGGTATCTTTCATCAACCAAACTGAAATTGAATCCATTAACAAACAGGTAACAAAGCTAGAATTACATACTCAGATGCAAATTATCCAAATTTTCACAACTTACAAACAAAAACTACTCTTCGGAATTATAAAAAAAAGCGCACGAAACCCTAGGTCTAGAAGGGGCCAAAGTATATCGTAACTTTAACATTCCGATTTGAAAACCTCCAACTGAGTCCACATCGCAGCAAATAATTTCCAGTGATAGAAAGAAAGGAACGAAGCACTAACCTCGTCGTCGATGTAGAGAAAACTTCTGAAGAACGATGTCGAGATTATAATGGGTATGTTCCGTATATGCATCATCATCATCATCATCAGCATCATTTAAGTCTAAAACTGAGAGATGAAAAGGTTTAGGCTTTAACATATTTTCGGCCCATCTTTCGGCCCATTTAGTTATTGGTTGGTCAGACAAGGTTTTTGAATTTTATTTAGAGAGCCGCCGTTTCGAAGCTCTAGCACGCCATCCAAATTAAAATCAAATCAATGGAGGAAGAAGCGAGAGAAGTGGCGGTGATCGACAAGGATCTGGAGAAGAAGATAAAAGAGACAGTCAACAAGATCTTGAAACGGTCGAGCTTGTATCAGATCACAGAGCTTAAGGCGCGTGAAAAAGCTTCCTCTAAGTTGGATCTCGACCTTTCGCAGGATCCGTACAAGCTCGTCGTCAGAGAAGCCGTCGAGAGTTTCCTCGAGAAGGCGGTGAAGACAATCGAGAGTCAGATTCAAAAGCAGCATACTCAGATTGTTCAAGACGTCCAGAAATCGACCAAGAAGAAGAAGAAGAAGAAGACCAACAAGGAGGAAGACTCTTCTACTACTTAGATAAATTTCTCTATCTAATGGCTTTATGTGTTTCCGTTTGTGTAATTTTTGTTTGATTTCAACGATGATGATATCTGTAATTGTTCATTGAAGAAACTTAAATCAAGTGTTACCAAATTGAAATCTCATGTTTGTTACATACAGTATTAATTATTGGGAATCTAAGCTTATTATATACAGTATTAATTATTGGGAATCTATTCGTCTATTTTGCAATTATCCCTTTTTGGTACGCAAATGATTATGACATTTTCATTTCTTTCTTGGTCGAGATTTTACATTTTCATTTCTCACATATTCATGGACTCAAATAAATCCACAATATTTTGTTGCAGCTCGCGGCTGCTCGTCAACAGGTAACTGAAGATGACTTAAAGTTTTGCAAATTTTTTTTATGTGTATGTTTCTTTGGTTTTTGCCATAGGTTCAAGCTCATATTGCGAAACTCAGACGACAAACAAATAGGTTTGCTTGAGGGGCAGAATCAGACCATCAAGACAGGGTCTGACCTTGAATTTGAATCTGAATCTGTTAGCCACATCTTCCATGTGAGTGTGGGATTGGCTTTGTTGTAACATAACTTTGTATTAGCTTTAGAGTTTTTTTGTTTTTGTTTTTTACCATATCTCTTTCTTATCATTTTCTTGTATTGATATTTGATAAACATTAGTTGAAATATCTTTGAAGGAAATTCACACGCACACACTTATAACGTTCGATACAATGATTAAAGATTCTCATTCAACTCCGGAGCTTAACCAAACCGGTGTCCGGTCTATAGTAACCGGTTTTTGGGACTGAAAAGTAAAAGACTTACCGTGAAATTGTGTTTGAGATGAAAAAAGAGAGAGCGATTGAGCTATTTTTAGAAAGCAAAAAAAAAAAATGTTAATAGAGAAAGAAATGAATTGGCATAACCCTCAGGAGAGTTTTATTTATAGCCGAGACATTCTAAATGTTCGTAAGATGTACTGTATAATTTAATTTAGCAATAATAGAACCAATTATTAAATAATAAACAAGGTAAAAATATCTGACACGATCTTTGTGTGGAATGGTCGTGATCGTACCTTAGAATACATAAATGAATTCCAAATTTTCTTTCTCAAATGATTTGATACCATTTTTCTTCTCTTACAATTACAAATAAAATTACATATTCCTTCCATTTTGAATTACTTGTCTTTATGAGTTTTTTTTTTTTTCGTTTTACTTGTCGTTTTGTACTTTCAATGTACATTTTTATGATACATTTTCCAGTTTTGGTTTATTAATTTGAAGGACTAAATGGCTTATTTGGATACACAAATAGAAATGTGTTTCTTTATTTAAACTTGTTCAACGCAACAGTATACAATATACTATTTTCAAATTACAACTGAAAACTCCATTAGGGCCAATTGAGGTTAAATGTTTACGGGCAATAGACGGTTTTCGCCATGGAAGAGATCGGTGGTTGACTCAGTTATTGGAGTTTTCTTATGCAGAATGTCTTCGATCACCTTTCAAGGTATAATATTGGTTGCCTTAAGAAATGAACATGTCAAAAGAGTACCAAAACATAAAATATAATCCATGGTGTTTTTATTGTGCAGTTCTGCATTCATGTCTCTTGCCGCGCGATTCCCTCCAAAATCAAGAATCAACCGAGAATATTAATAGAATAGTAGAAGTGTAGTTGTTGAAGATCCATAAGGATGCATTATGATCTTAAATGACTCCCCTAAGTGGCAGAAAAATGGTCAACATCCTTCTGACACACAAGTTTTTGGGTTAATAGCGGATCAAAAGAGTAACAAAAGGACTTCGTTTCAAACTCTGGAATCGAAAGATTTAATTTCTTCGGGAACAGTAGCCAGAATGTAGAAGAGGAAGTATTAACATCACGAGATTCTTTTGATCCTGCGGTATTTCAATCATGCGGAATAGTTGGATCCTGTTCAAGTTCTAAATTAGACGCAGAGTTTCCTACAACCATGCGTGAAACAAAAACTGTCGGTGGATCAGCACAATCAGTTTGATATGATCGTTACGATAAACTCAGATTGCTGTTGTATGCATTATGTACCCAAACAAGCCATTTAGTCCTTGCACATCAAATGCTTAAAAAAAATAAAATGATACTGTATAGAATGTTGTAATTTTGCATCAAAGAACCTAAAGTATGTGAGAAACCGTGACAGCAACAAAGTCTTGTCCTTTGCACATCCATGTCTTTAATGCTTACACTGAAACCACATGAACACTTTGTGGTCGTTAGTACAAATTTAATACTGTATGTAATAAACTTAAGTCAAGTGTTACCAAATTGAAACCTCATGTTTGTTACATACAGTATTAATTATTGAGAATCTAAGCTTATTACATACAGTATTAATTATTGGGAATCTATTCGTGTATTTTGCAATTTTCCCTTCGTTAGTACAAATTTAATACAGTATGTAATAAACTTAAGTCAAGTGTTACCAAATTGAAACCTCATGTTTGTTACATACAGTATTAATTATTGAGAATCTAAGCTTTATTACATACAGTATTAATTATTGGGAATCTATTCGTGTATTTTGCAATTTTCCCTTCTTGGTACGATAATGATTATGACATTTTCATTTCTTTCTTGGTCGAGATTTTGACATTTTGGCAATTAAGAGAGACAATTGGAAGATTTATTGTCAAGATTGTGATGGACTTAATTAACCACGTTGCTTGCACTGAAACCACATGAACACTTTGTGGTAGTTAGTACAAAATTCTCACATATTCATGGACTCAAATAAATCCACACTATTTTTACAAATTGTCATATTCCTCAGTAGTCTTCATCATAAGAAGAATACAAATCGAGGCAAAAATATTTTAGATAAGAGTAAGGTTTAACACCACACAAGATTTCTTGTTTTCTTCTTATAATAGACACAAACACATTCAAAGAACAATTAGTAAGAAAATTATTATTGCGAAATGGGTTGTACATCGTCTAAGCAAGTGAAAGCCAACGTAGTCGCCGACGTTTACAAACCACCGCCGTCGAGTTTCGCTGTGTTTGATATCAACGCCATCGAAGAGCCGTGGCTAAAACTCGAGCCAGAAGATAATGATGTAAAACCGGCACGCGCAATCTCCGTCTTCGACAGTCTCGACGAAGACGATGACGATGATGATAAGGCTCCTAAAACATGGGATGAGGTCAGCAAAACTATAGAAACACGCCTTAAACCAGCCGCCGTTAGACAGCCGGAAGTGGTTCCTCCGGCGACTCCTCCACGTCGGCTTCCGAGGAAGAGCGCATCGTTTCACACGCTGGACGACCTCGAGTCAAGGGCGAGAAAAGACATGGCCGCGCAAAACCAGAGGACGACGAGAGTCACGCTTAAGAAAACAGAGTCGATGTCCGAGTTGAGACCCGAGTTCACTCGGACTGAGTCAGCTCGGACCGAGTCGACCCAGTCCCGCTCCGTGAAGGAGAACATATTCGTGTTGAGAGACAGAGAGCGGAGGGAGAGAGAAGGGAACAAGAAGCCGGTGATGAACTGGGACCCGCTGAGGGAGTTCCCGGAGAAGTGTCCTCCCGGAGGAGGCGACGGACTTGTGGTGTACACGACGTCGTTGCAAGGAGTGCGTCGCACGTACGAGGACTGCATGAGCGTGAGAGCGATCATGGAGCAGCAAGGAGTGGTGATGGACGAGAGAGACGTGGCTCTAGACGCAGGAGTGTTGAGCGAGCTCAAGGAGCTTCTCCAAGACGAAGCGACCGTGGCGCCGCCGAGAGTGTTCGTGAAAGGGAGGTATCTGGGAGGAGCGGCGGAAGTGACGGCGATGAACGAGAACGGGAAGTTGGGGAGAGTGTTGAGGTGGGCACGTGTGGAGAGAGTAGGGGAAGAAGGGAGGCACACGTGTGAAGGGTGTGGAGGAGCACGGTGGTTGCCTTGTTTCGATTGCGGCGGTAGCTGTAAGGTTGCGGCGGCGGCGAAGGGAGAGAAACGGGAGAGATGTGGCAAGTGTAATGAGAATGGTTTGATACGTTGTCCAGTTTGTTTCGTTCATTAAGATGATTGAACACACACACAAAATCAATACAATACTTTACATTTGGATGTGACAAGCTTGATTATATCTTGTAATGGAATGTTAAAAAAATAAAACTAATTCTTGCAAGGTCTCTCATTTCGCATTACAAAAGAGCAATTCACAAAGAAAGATACACAGAAACAGAACCAAATAGACAGAATTTAACTTTGGTAACATACATGACACACAAATGTTGATGGTACTCTCTTCAGTTGTACTTTCGCTTCTTGATCTTGAAGGAAGAAGATCGGATAATGTCGTCATCAGCGGTGAGAACGGTCTCGAGGGGAGTGATTGATTCGGGTTTGGTGAAGTAAGTGAAGAGAAGGTAGATCCCATCCAAGTAAGTGTTTGTCTCTCCAGCTTTGTTCTTCTTTCTGATGCTGTAAGCCAACGGTATCACTCCTCTGTTGAACACTTCCACATACATTCCACCTCCTGCCACAAGCAACTGCCCAAACACAACACACCATTGGCTCGTTTCACGCATCATATATCATTTAAATATTTCGAGAATTGAGTAAACAGACACAAGATGCTACTTTTAGTCAGCTCTTACTTATACAATCAAAGAAAGTTTCAACATTTGGTCTGAAAATTGGCAAATTGCATATACGATTAGTTTCTATTGATCTTTGAATCCCAAAACCTCGCTCTATCCTCTAAATTCCATAAATTAGCAAAAAAAAATTCGAAGTCTTTTTAATTTACCTCTTCATATTTCTGGGTGAGACCAAGCCGTTCATCTTCAGACATGTCCGGTCTCAAGACGGCCATTGTTTCGTACTGTCTGAGCCCAGGTGGGCACTGAGGTTCAGGTTTGTCCTCAAGAGCAGTTGCGACGCCCGACCCGGAAGGAGAATTCGGGTCATCGTCGGACCCGAATCCACCTTCGAAGAAAGTGCCGGAGAAATCGAGAGCCTGAGATTTCACCACGAATCCAGAATTCTCTCTCTTATGTTGCTGATGTAGCGAGGCGATGGGTTTCGACTTGGAAATGAATGGCCTGAGGGAATGGGAGAAAGAGAGGAGTGGCTGCGACGAAGAATTAGGGAGAGAGTGAGGGCAAATCGGAGAATTCGATAGGCATAGCGAAGACGCCACCATTGTTGTTACGTGAGTGAGATTGAGAGCGCAAGTAAACACAGCAGAGAGGCGATGGTTAATTTGGATAAGAGATGAAGATGATGTGCTCACGTTAAGTTAGAAATGCTAACGTACACTATGGGCCTTAAAGATTATTCGGCCCGTTAATAAAGGCCTATAAACTTAAAAGTCATGTTATTGTTTCTCTCTCTCTCTATATCTCTTTGTTTCTTTGCAATCAAGCCAGTTCGGAAAAAAACAAATCGTCTCGCCGGAGAAGAAACCTTGAAGCCATGGATCCGCAGCTCACAGAAGTTTCGCAGCAGTTCGAGAGATTCAAGGCGGCGTTTGTGAGGAAGGATTACAGTAGCTGCAGTGATCTGTTGTCAAAGCTTAAGGTATCTACCTATTTCGATTCGATTTCGCTTTTGAGTATATGTTTAGTTGACGGGAAATCGATTGTTCAAATCTGCGAGAGCTTCGATTTGCTGAAAGAGAGAACTTAGCTTATCAGTGTGTTCAGGATCTCTTAATTCAGAGCTACGAAAATTTACTTTCTACTCTACGAGATTGGTTTTTGGGAGCAGAAACTTCGGGATTGGTTTTGAGATTGAAATTGACTGGTGAGAATTTTCTGATTTTCGTTGTGTTGTTCAGGTTCTTCTGACGAAATTCTCGAGTCTTCCTCCATTGTTTGAGAGTACACCAAATGCAGCTCAGGAGCTGACGATTGCAAGTGAGTTTCTGCTTTATCCATTGGCTCTTACATGAGTTATGCTAGTGAAGTATATAGCATGGAGTATTAATCTTCTCATCACCGCATAGCGTATTTAGTTGATTTTGGTTTATATCTCTGAAGATCTCAAAATCTGATGAAATGTGTCTATAGACGACTTGAATTGGTAGATTGCTCACTACTGTAAAACTGTTTACTAAGTCTAGTTTAATTGTTAAAATGCTGCATTAATTTGCTTTCTGATGGAATGCATGATTTGGATTGTTCTTATGGGTTTATCAACTTCTTTAAAATTGATGATTTGGAAACTGTAGGGGACATTTATGAGCACGCTGTTGTTCTAAGCGTAAAAACTGAGGATCAAGATGCCTTTGAGAGAGATTTCTTCCAGTTGAAACCCTACTATGTGGATGCCAGGTGAACAAATAACCCACTATCCTTTTCACATTTGTATGCAATGTTCCCTTTGTTGTTCTAACATTCCTTTACTCTGCATCAGGAACCGTCTTCCCCAATCTCCACAGGAGCATCTAATCCTGGGTCTGAACCTTCTGAGGCTGCTTGTACAGAACAGAATCGCTGAATTCCACACCGAGCTCGAGCTACTCTCGTCAGCTACACTGGAGAATCCTTGCATCAAGCATGCGGTAGAGCTTGAGCAGTCCTTCATGGAAGGTGCCTACAACCGTGTGTTGAGTGCTAGGCAGACCGCGCCCGATGCAACCTACGTCTATTTCATGGACCTCTTGGCAAAGACCATTAGGTAAAAACATCAGTGAGTCTATCAGTCTCTGAATTAGTTTCAGTCTCATGCCTTCTCACCTTTTTTTATTGTTTTCACAGAGATGAAATAGCTGGATGCAGCGAGAAAGCCTATGATTATGTCTCTATCAGCGATGCCAAACAGATGTTGCTCTTCTCTTCTGATCAAGAACTCTTAACCTATGTCAAAGAGGTAAAAAAGATGAAACATTTTCTCTGCAAAGTCTTGGAATCTTTTATTTTGTTTTGATCAACCTTTGACTTGACGTAATTTCGGTTTTTATCAAATCTTTGTAGGAGCACTCCGAGTGGGAAGTGAAGGACGGGCTTGTTGTGTTCCAGAAGGTTAAAGAAACTGCACCTTGCAAAGAGATTCCGTCTCTGCAACTCATCAACCAGACTCTAAGCTACGCCAGAGAGCTTGAGCGCATCGTGTAAGATCGATTCAGACTTTTCTCATTGCTTGCTTTGCTCGTCTCTTCCTTCCGTTTTGTTCCTGGGAATCTCCAGGACTTAAAAAACTTTATTATCATGTAATGACTGATTTCGAGCGATTTGGTTAGTTGAATTTGGCGAATAAGAGTCACTTGTTACGTTATCTTCTCTTGTTCAGTCTTCACTCCTTATCAAATTGGTTCTCTCTCTCCTCCTCTCTTTGATCCTTTCTTATGATGTTCTTGATTTTGTGTTCAAAGCTAGGCTTAGGCATTCGGTTTGGTTCGTTTTATGGTGAATTTTTTTAGCTCAATTTGCTATGGTTTAGTTTTGTGGATTTAAGGTAGAGTAGCTGGGGCTTTGTGTAGCCAATTTTTGAGTCCTAGGCCCAACATGCAATGATAAAGTTGGCCCGGACAAGGACAAAGAAATGTCTATCGCCAAACACTCTTATCAACTTGGGATACAACTTGAAAACAAGTGGGGATTACGTTGCAAGCATTTCTTCTATTTTGGGGTTAAACAATTGATTAACAAGTAATTTTATAATTAGAAGAGGAAAGAATACTCGCGATTCGATATCTTTTTTATTCTTCTTAAATTAATCAGATTTAGTAAGACTCCTCCCCACTACAATGACATAATACTATTAACAAAATAATTTTTTGACCATCGTGAATTGCAAAAAGGGCTTGAGTAATGATCCACTTTGGGTAAGCAGTTGAAAGTGGCTGAGTGGTTTTCTAGCTTTTTACTATTAGTTTTTCCAAAGAGAGATTCCTTTTAACAATGAGTCCATCTGAGTTCTAAAATATGATACTTTGCTTGTTTTCTTTACGTCAATTTTTGATCTGTTTATAATAATTTTATGCTAAGAACATCATTAGTATCGAATTAATTATATGAGTCGTTGTTATTCTACTCACCCGCAACAAGCACTTAGTGCCTAATTACGTCTTAATTTATATATTTCGTAAACCTTTTAGGCTCTTAAAATAAGCCTATTAGACAACTTCTTGGTGCTGGACATGTAAGAAACGTCTAAGCATATACTAGAACATGATATATTAAAAATTTAAATGTGATTCTAAGCTTTGATATGTAATCGTCTCGGTCATAAACAATGCATTTTACAAAAAAAAAAAGTTGCATCAAAGAATTTGAAATGAATGGGTTGTTGTATTCAAACAATATAATCCAAACCTTATATGTATCGAGTTTTGTCAAGCCAATTCAAGAGATGGTCAATCAGTATCATTTTTAGAAACTTCCACCATTAATGTTAAATTAGCCAATGTTCCATTGTTCCCTCTAAATTTTAGTAAAAAAATACAAATGCGATGCTTTTTTTGTGTCTCACAAAATATTCAAGAAAATATAAATATAAAATTTGCATGAATGGAAGATATTCTAGTGGTTGGGGTAAAATGGTACAGCGTGGAATCAAATGTCTTTGGTATTTTAAAATTTTAAATATTCCCAACTTGTCCTCTCCTCTTCTTATGCTTCCTCTCTCTCTGTGTTAAGAGGTTGAAGAAGGCTTTGAAGCTGAAGAAGATTTTTTAAATTTTTCCTCGGAGACGACGAAAGTCCGGCGAAACTTCAATATACATTCCTACTTCTCAGACGAGATTTTTCGTCTCGTCCTACGTCGCTGCTGCTGTTTATGGAACTTGACGATTTGGATCTCGGCTGTTCCTGGCCGTTGGATCAGATCACTTTCGCTTCAAATTTCAGGTCTCCTGTCATTTTCTCCTCTTCCGAACAGCCTTTCTCTCCTCTCTGGTCCTTCTCCGAAGCTGCCTCCATCTCCGGAGATGCCGCCGGCGAACTTTCCTCCCCCGCCGGAGCTCCTCCTCCCACTCGCTTCCCGGATTATTCCGTTTTACTTTCAAGTAAGTCTCGATTCTCTCTCTCTCTCTCCGCGCAACTTTAGATTCTAGAATCCAATTCGGATAATGTAGTGGATATGCCAGTAGGAATCAAACGGATCGGATTTGTTTTCCATTTGCTGAATCTCTTATCGAACTTCAACGAATTGAGATTGCATTGTTGTAGCTCTAGATAGTGAGAATTTCGATTTGGAATTGATAGAATCAGGCGAAATGCAGGTTCGGAATCTGAAACCAACAAGGACAATAGTCAGATTCCATCTCCGTCATGGGGTATAATGCCTTCGGAGAATCCAGATAGTCACTGCTTGATCAAAGCGAAGATGACTCAAGCGCTAAGATACTTCAAAGAATCAACTGAGCAACAACAGCAACACGTTCTCGCACAGGTTTGGGCGCCTGTGAAAAGCCGAGGACGATATGTGCTTACAACTTCAGGGCAGCCATTTGTTCTTGGCCCCAATAGTAACGGCCTTAACCAGTACCGGATGGTTTCCCTGACGTATATGTTCTCCGTTGATAGTGAACGGGACGGAGAGCTCGGGCTTCCCGGCCGCGTTTTCAGGAAAAAGTTACCTGAATGGACTCCGAATGTTCAGTATTACTCGAGCAAAGAGTTCTCAAGGCTTGGCCATGCGTTGCACTATAATGTTCAGGGGACGTTGGCTTTGCCTGTGTTTGAACCAACTAGGCAGCTCTGTGTTGGTGTTGTTGAGCTTATTATGACTTCTCCCAAGATTAACTATGCACCTGAGGTTGAAAAAGTTTGTAAAGCTCTCGAGGTTTGTTTTGGTTTTGTTTCTCTTTTAGTTGGTTCTTATTAGTTTCCTGTGAGATTAATGTTTTCTAGTTTATTCTGTTGCAGGCAGTGAATCTGAAAACATCGGAGATATTGAACCACGAGTCGACTCAGGTTATCTGCGACCCCAAATGTCAAAATCTCGAGTATTCTTTCAGAAACTTTCAAGAACTGTCTTGAGTTTCGTTGAAGGCTGTTTATTGTTCCTTCTCGTTTTAATCTTATGACTTCTCCTATTTACCAGATCTGTAACGAGGGTCGACAAAACGCATTGGCTGAGATTTTGGAGATACTGACTGTGGTGTGCGAGACCTACAAGCTGCCTCTAGCTCAGACATGGGTACCTTGCAGGCACCGTAGTGTTCTAGCCTTTGGAGGTGGTTTCAAGAAAAGCTGTTCGAGCTTCGACGGGAGCTGTATGGGGAAAGTCTGTATGTCCACGAGTGATTTAGCTGTTTATGTTGTGGACGCTCATGTTTGGGGTTTCAGAGACGCTTGCGCTGAACACCATCTGCAGAAGGGACAAGGTGTTGCTGGGAGGGCGTTTCAGTCTGGAAATCTCTGTTTCTGTAGAGACGTGACTCGCTTCTGCAAAACCGATTACCCGTTAGTACACTACGCGCGCATGTTCAAGCTCACTAGCTGCTTCGCGGTTTGCTTGAAGAGCGCGTATACAGGAGACGATGAGTACGTTCTTGAATTCTTTCTTCCTCCGGCCGTCACAGAGAAGAGCGAGCAAGATCATCTGTTGGGGTCTCTGTTTCAGACGATGAAGCAGCACTATTCGAGTCTCAAGGTTGTCTCTGGAACTGAACTCTGTGAGAATGAGATCTCTATTGAAGTCGTGGAAGCTTCAGAGGACGGAATGGTTTACTCAAAACTCGAACCGATCCAAATCCATCATCAAGCAACAACAATCTCTAAGGAGTATCTTCAGCTCAATGCACCTGAACAGAAGCTGATCTTAAACCCAGACCTTATGGAGAACAACGAGGTTGCTGACACGCTTGATCCTTCACCGGAGGCGAAACCAGGGAAGAAATCAGAAAGAAAGCGAGGGAAAACAGAGAAAACAATCAGTCTAGAAGTGCTTCAGCAGTATTTTGCTGGTAGTCTTAAAGATGCAGCCAAGAGCCTCGGTGGTATGTTCTTTTTTCAACTTTGTCTACTAATTGTAACTGTTGATGATAACAAAACTCAAACACAAACACAAACACTTGTGCTCTTTTTTTACAGTTTGTCCAACTACAATGAAACGCATTTGCCGGCAACACGGGATCTCACGGTGGCCATCGCGTAAGATCAACAAAGTGAACCGATCTCTCACGAGGCTCAAACATGTGATAGACTCTGTTCAAGGCGGTGATGGATCAATCAATCTAACGTCTCTCTCCTCTCGCCCTTGGCCTCACCACCAAGCCTCTCCAATCGAAAACCAACCACCACCACCAGCCACTAGATCGCCAACAAGCTATCTCCAAGATATCAAGCTCGAAAACCGCGATGCAGAGGACAGTGCAGGTTCATCAACATCGCGTGCTTCTTCCAAAGGTAAAGTAAAGTAAAGTAAAGCCTTCCGTCATCATCATCATCATTGCCATTGTTCTCTTATCTGTCTTTTGTTTCACAGTGAGTCCTATCTGCGAGACGCGTTTTCGGCTTCTACCGCAAAGCCAAGAAGCATTCAAGCAAACGGCCTTGGATGATTCAGACAGTACCTCTAAAAAAAACATAAACAATCTTTGGACATTTCAAGAAACAGCTTCTCCGACAATACTCCAAAGTAAGCTCGTGAGTATAAAGGCAACGTACAGAGAAGACATCATCAGGTTCAAGATCTCACCAGAGTCGGTAAGCATTGTAGAGCTGAAGCAGCAAGTGGCTAAGAGGCTGAAACTCGAAACGGCGGCGTTTGAGCTCAAGTATCTAGACGACGACAACGAATGGGTCTCGGTCTCGTGCGATGCTGACCTCAGCGAGTGTCTCCACGACACGACATCTGTTGCAACCGCAGCGAAAGCGAGCACACTGAGGCTATCGGTTCATGATGTGATTCCAAACTTTGGGAGCTCATGCGAAAGCTCAGAGGAAAATATGATGTGTTTGTGATAATGCATTTTCACTTGTATGATCTGAAGAGTTTTGTTTTTTTTTTCTTCCTTAGAAGAGGAGTTTTTAGTGTTGAATTTTAAAATGTATAAAAGAACACTTCTCCACATCAATAGATGTTGATTGGAATAAATTAAATAAACTTTATTCCCCTTTATAACATTTATGGACATTAACCAAACTTCCTCTTTTTGTTTGTTGTTGTAATTTGTTACTAACAAAACAAATTGAATACTCCTTTTTATTGAAAAAACTACTAATCTTAGACATGGCTATAACTAAGTCGTCTAAAAGTCTAATTAGGCAATTTTATCCCAAATTTACAGTACTTAACATGACACCTAATGAAATTATTACCCAAAACAAGAAAAACATAAATATATTAACAGCGCGTAGCATGGTACTTAAATGATTTAATTTAATATCACATATTAAGAAAGCTTAGATCCATATGCATGTATACGTAACTTTTTTTCTTTTACATGCAATTTTAACCTTCCCAAAAGCTTAGCCTATGAGGCTATGACACCATATATAGATGTAATTTTACACGTAGTACGTAAAACTTATTTGTAACAACAGTAGACTTGATGAAGCTCATTATCACATCATAATTAAGGTCTTCCTTTCCCTGGTTCATGATCTTGATTGGCTCCGGTTCTTGCATAGTCAAGATGAAACTCCACAAGCTCTCTCTCCTTCATTTCATTACCCTCCTCAATACCCTATTTTATTCAAAACGTTCTTAACCCGATGTTAAAACTTACTGGATAGCTATTAATATGGAACGAAATTTGTTTGATTTACCTAACACTCACACAGCGCAACACACAACGTATGAATCAAAATCACCTTAAAACGGAAAAGAAAGACAAATTACCTTATTCGATCCGAGAATCATGAAATGGCGAAGGGTAGCGTCTGAAACATCAGTGGAGGTGATTGCGAGAACAAGAAGAATGAGAATTGCTAGCCTTTTCTCATTATATCTCATTTTTTTTTTGTCTCCCTTAAACAATTTAAGACTTTCAAGACAAATACTGTGGGAGTATATAGAGACAAATGAGATGAGTTATATAGAAGTAAGGGGGTGGAGTGGAGACATATTAATGGCAAGTTGTTATTCGTTTTGGAAACACAATCAAAAGCTATATATATTAATCTTATTAAATCTTGTTTATACAAAATAAATGAGAAACAACATTATCAAAGTCAACTACATGCACTATGGAGTATGGACCCTCTTTAGCCCTCTTCATCATGTATTTCAATTTGCTTTATAGTTTTTTGCTCCTAACTTAACAAAACCCATATGAAAGTGTTTATAAATGGTATTATTGGTATACATTGCATGTAAATATATTGATTAAATGGATAGGTAAATTAATTGGAAACATACGATCGTAATGTATTTTATTTTTGGTATTAGATATATGCTGATCAGGTTAGTGGGGGTGACAGTCATCTATCGTAATAATGAAGAAGAGCAGCACCGTAAATTGATATATTCCTAATAAAACTTTAGCGATCCATATCTCTTTCAAAACCTTTACCAAACCCATAAAACCTAAATATTCGTTTTTTTCTGTACCCACAAGCACTCATCACATATGCTACAATTTCTTAAAGCAAATACTATATCAGTGATTTTATTCTAAAATGATTCGATCTTATCAATTGAAAATGAGGATGAATATTGGCCAACAATGTGGTTATTAAAATATAATTGGGCCATAAAACTCATTCTATTTGAGCCAACGAAATAAGGAAATGCTAATGGAAAGAAGCCCATCATCTTTAAAAACGGACGGACGGTCAGGATTTATTCAACGCAAGATCAGAGATCTAATTGGCAGTGCGTTATACATGTCGCGATCTGATTGGCTTTCGTCGTCTAATATGACATGGGTTCTCTTTCTTCGCATCACATATTAATCATCGAGTACGTGTCACAGTCCAATTGGTTCACGTCCTGCAAGGTGACACGAGTTTTGTTTCCTCGCTTCTCATTTCATCAACAGCGCACGTGTCGAAATCTCATTGGACCACGTAGTGTAATATGACACGGGCTCCGTTTATTGGCATTCCATAATAAGCGAAGTCTCGTCACCGTAGCCTCCGGGCACTCTCAACCTTTATAAGGGACTCTCTTAACATAGAGAAACCAAAACGAACTTACTTCACAGAATAATCAAAAAAAACGAGAAGCATTTTGGAGATGGCACGCGATACGTTTGTGCTTGCGATCGTCTTCTTAGGTGAGTCATTCCACAGAATTTCCAGATCTGTAGCTTAATCTAATCATGCTTTTCTCAGATTAGATCTCGTCTTGCTTTTAGATTCATAGTGCATTCTGATAATGTATTCGATTCGTTTACATTGCTCGCTTGTTTTAGTATCATCTGGAGATTTCGATAGACGAAATTAGGATTGTGATTCGATCTGGTTTTTGATATTGAGTGTGTTTATTGACGACGATTTGGAATTATGATTGTTAGGATGTTTATTTGCGGTTTCGATTGCGAAAGAAGAGGCGACGAAGCTGGGATCAGTGATAGGAATAGATCTGGGAACGACTTACTCGTGTGTTGGTGTTTACAAGAATGGCCATGTTGAGATCATTGCCAATGACCAAGGAAACCGTATTACACCTTCCTGGGTTGGTTTCACTGACTCCGAGAGGCTCATTGGTGAAGCTGCGAAGAATCAGGCTGCTAATAACCCAGAGAGAACTGTCTTCGACGTCAAGAGATTGATCGGACGAAAGTAAGCACATTTTTGATTTTGCTCTCTGTGTTTTCTCTTTTTTTTTACATGGAATGTTTCATTGATGTTTTATGAAAAAACGAAATTGCAGATACGAGGACAAAGAGGTGCAGAAAGACATGAAACTTGTGCCTTACAAGATTGTGAACAAAGACGGCAAGCCATACATTCAAGTCAAGATCAAGGATGGTGAGACTAAGGTGTTCTCTCCCGAGGAGGTCAGTGCCATGATCCTGACTAAGATGAAGGAGACTGCTGAAGCATACCTTGGAAAGAAAATCAAGGATGCTGTTGTCACTGTTCCAGGTGAGCTTGGATTAACTTTGTGTGGTTACTTTTTCTTCATGTGTTGTTTGTTGATTTAGTCTCTTGTTGATTTGCTTCGGTGCAGCTTACTTCAATGATGCTCAGAGACAGGCCACAAAGGATGCTGGTGTGATCGCCGGGCTCAATGTTGCTAGAATCATCAACGAACCCACTGCTGCTGCTATTGCCTACGGTCTTGACAAGAAGGGTGGAGAGAAGAACATCCTTGTCTTTGACCTCGGTGGTGGTACTTTTGATGTCAGTGTCTTGACCATTGACAACGGAGTCTTTGAGGTTCTCTCTACAAATGGTGACACTCATTTGGGAGGTAAATGAAATTCATCACCTTTAACAACAACAAATGCATTTATTTATGTGGTCGTTGTTGTGAAATTGATTTGCTTGTTCAGGTGAGGACTTTGACCACAGAGTCATGGATTACTTCATCAAGCTGATCAAGAAGAAGCACCAAAAGGACATCAGCAAGGACAAGAAGGCTTTGGGTAAACTCAGAAGGGAATGTGAGAGAGCCAAGAGAGCACTTAGTAGCCAGCACCAAGTCCGTGTTGAGATCGAGTCCCTCTTTGACGGCGCTGATTTCTCCGAGCCACTCACCAGAGCCCGTTTCGAGGAGCTTAACAACGACTTGTTCAGAAAGACAATGGGACCAGTCAAGAAGGCCATGGATGACGCTGGTCTACAGAAGAGCCAGATCGATGAGATTGTCCTCGTCGGTGGAAGCACAAGAATCCCAAAGGTGCAACAGCTTTTGAAAGACTTCTTCGAAGGGAAAGAGCCGAACAAGGGTGTGAACCCCGACGAGGCCGTTGCTTACGGTGCCGCCGTTCAGGGAGGTATCTTGAGCGGAGAAGGTGGTGATGAAACCAAAGGTATGCTTCTCTGCTCTGCTTCTTCTTCTTCTTTAAAGCTTTGAATGTTTTGCGTCTCATTGTGTATTTGTGATTTCAGATATCCTTCTTCTGGACGTGGCGCCCCTTACTTTGGGTATCGAGACTGTCGGAGGAGTGATGACGAAGCTGATCCCGAGAAACACTGTGATTCCGACCAAGAAATCTCAGGTGTTCACGACATACCAAGACCAACAGACCACAGTCTCCATTCAGGTCTTTGAAGGTGAACGAAGTCTGACCAAAGACTGTAGGCTTCTCGGTAACTTCGACCTCACCGGACTCCCACCGGCGCCAAGAGGAACCCCTCAGATCGAAGTCACATTCGAAGTGGACGCCAACGGTATCCTCAACGTGAGAGCAGAGGACAAGGCCAGCGGCAAATCAGAGAAGATCACAATCACTAACGAGAAGGGACGTTTAAGCCAAGAAGAGATTGAGAAGATGGTTAAAGAGGCTGAGGAGTTTGCAGAGGAAGACAAGAAGGTGAAGGAGAGGATCGATGCGAGGAACGGCCTCGAGACTTACGTGTACAACATGAAGAACCAAGTGAGCGACAAGGACAAGCTCGCTGACAAACTGGAGGCTGACGACAAGGAGAAGATCGAGGCCGCGATCAAAGATGCTCTCGAGTTTCTTGATGAGAACCAGAATGCGGAGAAGACGGAGTACGATGAGAAGCTCAAGGAGGTCGAGGCTGTCTGTAATCCGATCATCACTGCGGTTTACCAGAAGTCTGGTGGTGCACCGGGAGGTGAATCAGCTGCCGCAGACGAGGACGATGAGAATCACGATGAGCTCTAAGAGGTCTAGACTCTTGAGATGTTGTTGATTTGTGACACCCCAAGTGGTGGAAAAAAAGAGTAGAGAGAGTGACATTTTTAGATGTTTATTAAAGTTTTGAGCTTCTTTCATTCAGAAGATAGCTGGTTTTTTCTTTTAATGTATTTTATCAAAGAATGTTCGAAAGATTTTTACAATAGGGGAAGTTTTTCTTTTTATTACCTTGAAATGGTTGTTAGTGTTATTTTTTGTTGGTCAAAACCTGAAGTAATTTAGATTGCCACACACAGAAAAAAGGTAGTTAAACAAAACCTTTGATTATTCTCTAACCTGATGTTCAAAAACTTGGACATAGTCAGACCATAACTTTTGGGATTCAACAAGAGCTAGACCTTTCTAGGACGAAAGAGAAATTTAAATTAGAAAAAATTGTGATCGTAAAATGTCATGAAATTACAATTTTCGACTCTGGCAATAAATTAAGTAAAACAAGCGAAAAACTTTAGCAAAAACAAATGAAAAAAAAAAGTTTTTGTGAAAAGGTTAGAATAAAATCTGTTTATAAAACTTGAAAGAACAAAAAGTGAGAGGCGCAACGTCAAGAAGAAGGATATCTGAAATCACAAATACGCAATGAGACACAACAACATTTTTTATATCTAAACACACAAAAGAAGCTAGCTAGTTAAGTTATACAAAACCTTTAAATAATCTCTACTCTGATGTGCAAAATCTTGGTCATAGTCAGACCATTTAAATTGTTGTAATACAACAAAGGGGAGCAAAACTATTGAGGAGGGATTCAACAAGGCCTAACGTTTCTTTAGATCTCGCAAGTAGTTACAATTGTATTCTTTAGTATTTTTTGTACAAGGCCCTTACTGAAATGAAATTCAAAGCAAAACTCTAAATTGACCCCTATGCACGGGTTGGCGAGTATCTCCACCTCCCTGTGCTTGGAGCAGAAGTAGGGCATTTCCGCGCTTTCAAACGTCATGATGCATCCGAACAACGAGCACCCGCGTCTCTCCAACATTTTCACAGGGTATCTAATGTTGTTGTTTTGCACACACGTCATAAAATTCTCCAAAACAAGGCTGAGACAAAAACAAAAAAATGTCCCTTTCAATAGTTTGCTGCTGGTCGGCGACTTGCTTTTTTGTTCTTTCCTTTTTTCACCCTAGGCCATTTACTTTCCGCTTGGTAATATTGTAATTAAACAAATATGGAAGAGGTTGGTTAAGAATGCGTTAAGATACATTTAACTTTTCTAAAGACATGTATCTGTGTGTAGATATGACGAAGATGCTAATCAAATAGCATGAATTGCATTGCAAATATACCAAAAAATTGAACAAACCTCTGATTTTCTTACCCTGTATTCTGATCGTAGACACTAGACAGTAGACACTATGAAATACAATATCAGAGCATCGTCAATAGTAGTACACTAGACATTGTTGGGAACTTTGGTTTTTCGGTTTGTTCGGGTTCGGGAATACATTCCCGGATTGAACCGATTAAATAGTTCAGGTTGGTTCCTCCTTGTGAGGGAAAATTGATCTTTTTTTTTCTTGGATAGTATATTCGGTTCGGTTATCTTGGTTTTGTTGAATTTTATTGATTACTGTTTTTGTATGATAAATCTAGAGGCTAGAGTAGTGATCCACAAGTTATTATAATCTTAGGATATTCATTACAGAAAAGGAAAGAGTACTTGAGAATTATTGCTTGTCACAAGTCATAAAATTCTCCATAATAAGGCTGAGACAATCATAAAACACTACTCTTAATTTCAGAAAACATAAGCATTATGCAATAAATTTGTGACATTACGACTTTAGTATGAAGCATTTGGATGGACGAGACTAGAGAGAGATCATATAAACTGGATGTTACATTTGGATGAAGCTCTATGAAGAGTCATTAGATTGGCTTGCAGATTGTTGTTGTTGTTGTTGTCCTCTTCAACACCAATTTTCACCGTCTCAAGACATTTCAAATTTCCTAAGAAATGCCTCATTTGTTCCAACTCTCTATAACTTCCTCCATACCCTGAAATCTCTAGCACCTTCACTCCACATGCCCATAAACAAGACGATTCTCTATCCTTCTTCTTGCTACTAATGCAACAGCATGCGTCTCCACATCTACTAGAAACTCTGTGCAAAAGACCCTGAAAGCATAGCAAACCAAATTTGACATGTATACATTAGATAGAGTGTGTTGCACGTTAATTTGTCAAAAGCTTTGAATAATAAACCTTTATAACAAGAGTTTGTAGATTTGGAGAGTTTTCTAACAGATAAGGCAATGATTGCCATCCTTGTTCCTTGTCGCTCTCAATAGATAGATGACGGAGGCCGTTGAACACAGGCATGGAATCACAGCAGAAGTGTAATGCCTGAAAGTTTTTGATAGTCACAATCAGAATTTAAACATATATAGAAAATGGAACAAATAGTAGCTTTCAAAACTTATACCTCAATAGAATAGGCAGATAGGTGAAGGGTCTTAACGTTTCTTATCCCAACAACAAGAATTGTAACATTGCCAAAAACATGATCAAAAACATGCTCTGAATCACCCTCAACTTCATAATCATAAATAGTAGTTGACTCCCACAACCGAAGATCAAGTCTAGCTTCAACAAGCGCTTCCATATCATCAATATAATAGCCTTGGGAGACAAGAGCAGAGTAGTCAAGACACACAAGACTCGGTGTCTTGATCAAAACATGTTCTTGATAAGCCCAGGTGTCATCAGGAACATGGAAACAAATCGTGAGTCGCTTGATGGACTCACTCGACACAGACCTCGTCCATGTTGGACGCCAGTCATCACCACCATCACGTATGAACAACTCCTCCAGCATTGGGCAGCCAGAGATGAGCCACGTGTAGAGTTCTGGATCAGCCACGAGTGCACCGAGAGAAAGTGTCCTGAGCGCTGGGAAATACACTGTGCCCTCATGAGGAACATCCCCTTCGAGTTCAATTCCATCGGATAGTGTGAGTTTAACTAGTTTGTTACCAGAGAGAATTTTTATATCCATAGAATGACCATACTTGCATTGCAAGTTTAGCTCCAAGCAGCCGCGTTGGAGTGCGGTGTGAATCCAACGGTTAACGAGAGATGTTTTATAATTGCCATTCACAGAGAGTCTCTTGATAGGAAGAGTGTTGAACAGAGCCACTGTTTTCTCCATGAAATCAGAGAAGGCATCACTTGAAGTTGCTGAGTCTTCCAAATCAAAGTTGTCTACAAGAAAGAGCAGATTCCTCCACCTCTTGGACAGAACAGATGTGGATACAGCAAGTTTTGTCGGAATCAACGACAAGATCTTGCCAAGAACCTCATCCGGCAAACTGCTGATCAAGTCTCCATAATCCATAGAGTCAGGCTTTAAAATCCGCCTGCAAATATAGTTTTAAAATCCCAAATAATATAACACAAGGACAAAACGAGAGGTCGAATGAAGAATATATATTAAACTTATATAGAAACTTTTTTAAAAATAGCAAAAGTCAGTTCCCGTCTTCCCGATTTAGAAACTTTTGGACAAGTTTGAAGGAGAACAATTACAAAGTAGGTTTATAAACTACTCTACGTAAGTTCGGATCTAGATCCACACAAAAATGGACAAACTAAAACTTACAAGTAATCTTTGTACGACGGATGTGAAAGCAGGATCGCTCTGACAGAAAGATGGAAGCATCAGGAGAGAGGACAATGATTTGGGTTCAACAAGTGGTCGTAAGCCTTTTCTCTCAAGGAAAGACAAGTGGTCGTAACTCGTATAACTTTTTTTTCTCAAGATAAGACAAGTGGTCCTTTCCACCAAGAGAATAATTTAGTATCTATCTACTATAGATTATCCTTTTTCACGATTAACAGTTTCATTTTAGATTATGTTTCATCTAGAAAAAAACATAAGAATATATATATATATATATATATATATTTTACCAAGGGTTTCATAAGATTGTATTTGTTTCATTTGATGGGTTCAATTCTTCCAAATCTCTCATTTATTTATTTAAATTTAAATATTGTTTAATTAAATAAGAAATAAATGTAACTGCTATTTTTAATAAATGTTACACTAAAAAGGTACTATTATCTTTTAAATTTCTGTAAATCTTGGCTGTCTAGTGTATTGAAGATATCTCTCTTTTTGACAAAAAAAGACCAAAAAAATTCTCTCTTTGTATATATAAAACTTATATAAGGCAAAAGATATTTGAAATAATTCATTCAATTTTCTAAGTACACAAAAAGGTCCAAGTCTTTAAGACATGGATGTTTTGAACCAGAATCTTTGTTTAGTAGATTAAGAGCTTTTTAGACGCTTCGATCTTCCTTCTTTCACATCCATCATTCTTGTTCTATAGTAAGTTTTATTTTATTCATTTTTTCGATCCCGAGTCAAGTAGAGATACATATAGAGACATAGATATTGGTAACTGAATTTTGCTTTACATTTAGAGAGTTTGTTTGATAAAAAAAGGTGATGAAATGTCATTTCCAACGGAAAGTTTTACTTTTTCTTTTCTTTTCATTTTCATATATTGCTCTAGATATTTTTTAAGTCTCTCCTTACGTCATCTTGTCTGAATATATTTTTATAGATTCGGACATATATAACTGATGTTTTTATGGATTATTTGTGGTTTTAAAACTCTGAAAGAAAGGGTTAGTTGGAGCCTGACTCTATGGATTGTGGAGACTTGATAAGCAATTTGCCGGATGATATTCTTGGCAAAGTCCTGTCTTTACTTCCGACAAAACTTGCTGTATCCACATCTGTTCTGTCCAAGAGATGGAGGAATCTGTTCCTTCTTGTAGACAACTTTGATGTGGAGGACTCAGCAACTTCAACTGGTGGTTTCACTGATTTCATGGAAAAAACAGTGGCTCTCTTCAACACTACTCGTCCCATCAAGAGACTCTCTCTGCATGGCGGAGGCTATGAAACATCTCTCGTTAACCGTTGGATTCAAAGTGCACTCGAACGCGGCTGCTTGGAGCTAAGCTTGCAACGCCATCCATATGAACATTCTATTGATATATCGATCTTCTCGAGCAACAGATTAGTAAAACTCACACTATCCGATCGAACTATCCTCGAAGGGGACGCTCCACCTAAGGGCACAGTGTATTTCCCAGCGCTCAGGACACTTTCTCTCGGTGAAATCGAGATTGATCCATTCCTGTACACGTGGCTCATCTCTGGCTCCCCAGGGCTGGAGGAGTTGTTCATACGTGATGCTGAGGATTACTGGGGCGCAACATGGAAGGGGTATGTCTTGAGTGACTCCATCAAGCGACTCACCATCTCTTTCCATGTTCCTGAAGACTCTTTTGCTTTTGGAGATGTAGCTGTGTTGGAGACACCGAGTCTTGTGTTTCTTGACTACTCTGCTCTGGTCTCCAAAGGCTATACCATTGATGATATGGACTCACTTGTTGAAGCTAGACTTGATCTTCGAACGTGGTCATTTTATTTTGGCGATGTTACAAATCTGGTTAATGCCATAAGAAACGTTAAGACCCTTCACCTATCTTCCTATACTCTTGAGGTAGCATAAGTTTTGCTACACTAATAAATATAATATATTGTTCCAATATTTGCTTGCTTTACAAGTTTTCTGATTGTGATTGATTAATGTATAAACAAATCAAGGCGTTACGCATGTGTTGTGATACCATGCCGGTGTTCTACCGTCTCCGGCATCTATCTTTTGAGAGCGACAAGGAAATAGGATGGCAATCATTGCCTCGTCTGTTAGAAAGCTCTCCAAATCTACAAACACTTGTTATAAAGGTTTATTCATTATTCAAACACACTTAAACCAATATTTTAATTTGTTTGCATGCAAATCTCTATCTATATATTATTATATATTTTTGTCAATAAATATGGTTTGCTATGCTTTCAGGGACTTTTGCACGAAGTTACTAGGAAATGTGGAAACGCATGTTGTTGCATTAGCAAGTTGAAATATAAAGAATCGTGTTGTTTATCGGCTTCTCGAGTGAGAGTGTTGGAGATTTCAGGGTATGGAGGAAGAATTAAAGAGTTGAAACAAATGAGGCATTTCTTGGGGAAAATGAAATATCTTGAAACGGTGAAAATTAGCGTTGAAGAGAAGAGCAAGAAGAAGAAGTACTTGCGAGCCAATATAATGTCTCTTCATAGAGCTTCATCTAAATGCAACATCCATTTCATATGATCTCTCTCTAGTCTCGTCTCGTCCATCCAAATGCTTCATACTAAAGTCGTAACAGTTTTTTCAAGATTCTAATGTCAAAGAGATTGATTTACAAACAGTTTAATCTTTTGTTGTTGTTGTTGTTAATTAAAATATGAGATTTGTGTTTTTATTTGTTAAATTTTGATTAGAGGTCTAGTAACCATAACCAACACCAAAATATTCTAACAGAACCATTCATTTATTTTCCTAAGTTGATAACAAAAATTTAGATTTCCAAAAACAAAATTAAAGGGTAACTAGTAAACCAAATATATGATTCCCTTGGTTTAAGAGGAGCAAAGTGAACCGGATCAAATCAGGTTTGGTTAAAGTCTTTTTTCTGTCTGAAAGAAACTCTCCGACGGAGCCAGAAGGTTCCAAGTCGATCCATTAAGCCCTAACAACAAGCTTCGCCCTCTCCGGCTGGTCCTGTGGAGAGATAACAGTTTCGAAATCTCGCCTCTTTCTGGGAAGAAATGACGGAAGTTGCGAGCTCTGTGGTGTTTGAAGTGCTCGGACGCAGAGCACAAGATGTGGACGAGCCCATCATGGACTACATCATCAATGTCCTCGCCGACGAGGATTTCGACTTCGGCGAGGAAGGCGAAGGCGCCTTAGACGCCGTCGGTGAGCTCCTCGTCGCTGCTGAAATCGTCTCCGATTTCGACGAGTGCCGTCAGGTAATCGATTCGTCGGAGACCCTTCCACTATAATACTTCATTTCTCTGCTATTCGTTAGGGTCTTTGTGTTGCTGAATTGATTTCAGAATTGGTCGATTTTGGATTATCTAGAAATGCATTATTTCTAATTTGGAATTTTGGATATTGGATTCTCTTCTAAAGGTTTGTAGCAAACTGTCGGATAAGTTTGGGAAGCATGGATTGGTGAAGGCAGCACCAACTGTGAGGAGTCTTGCGATGCCTGTGAGGATGAACGATGGAATGGACGACGGTCCAGTCAAGAAGAAGAAGCCTGAGCCCATTGATGGTCCTCTGCTCTCAGAGCGTGACAAGGCTAAGATCGAAAGGAGAAAGAAGAAGGATGATCGCCAAAGAGAGGTACATAATACAACTCTTCTTCTTGAGATTTTGTTCCATTTTGTTGGTGTCTCATTTACTGTTTGCTTTCTTGTTGTATGCAGGTACAATATCAACAGCATGTTGCTGAAATGGAAGCGGTCAAAGCAGGGATGCCTACTGTTAGTGTCAACCATGACGCTGGTGGTGGCTCAGCTATCAGAGATATTCATATGGATAACTTCAATGTCTCTGTTGGAGGCCGTGATCTCATTGTCGACGGATCTATCACTCTCTCTTTCGGACGCCACTATGGTTCGTTTGATGATCTTCATTTTTCTTAGCGCGCTGTTTAAATCCAAAGAAATATTGCTTACAAGTTGGAACTTTCTCTCTTACAGGGCTTGTAGGACGTAATGGTACCGGAAAGACAACGTTTTTGAGGTATATGGCTATGCATGCTATAGAGGGCATTCCTGCTAATTGCCAGATATTGCATGTGGAACAAGAAGTGGTTGGTGACGGCACCACAGCGTTGCAATGTGTTCTTAACACTGATATTGAAAGAGCCCAGCTTTTGGAAGAAGAAGTTCAAATCCTGGCCAAGCAGGTTAGTTACAAGCTAGTATCATTAGCATTGGACTTGTTCAGGTGTTTTGTCCTTTTTTGCCCTTGGTTGTAATGTTCTTTTTTGTTTCGTTATCTGAAGAAAGAAATGGAGGTTGAAGAACCCGCAGCTAAGGAGGGAGTGCCTCCTACCAAAGATACAGTTGAAGCAGATCTTATGTCTCAAAGGCTTGAAGAGATATACAAAAGGCTTGATGCAATCGATGCTTATACTGCTGAGGCTCGGGCTGCTAGTATCCTTGCTGTACGTTTCTCTTAGGCTTTTTGTTTAGCATCAATATAATCATGTGCTTTTGTTGCTTTCAACTTCTGATTACTGCTAATTTGCACACAATGTTGTTCTCTATGATAATTTCAGGGGCTCAGTTTCACTCCAGAGATGCAGAAGAAAGCTACAAATACTTTCTCAGGAGGATGGAGAATGCGAATTGCACTTGCTCGTGCGCTTTTCATAGAGCCTGATTTGTTGTTGCTTGATGAGCCTACGGTGTGTTTTCGTTATGAGCTTCTTTTACTAGAAAAATCTATTTTCTTTGCATTTTCAAATCTCTGACATTCATTTCCTTTCCTCTGTTTTGGTAGAATCATCTTGATCTCCACGCTGTCTTGTGGTTGGAAACATATCTAACCAAGTGGCCAAAGACATTTATCGTCGTTTCCCATGCTAGGGAGTTCTTGAACACGGTACTTTTTCTCTCTCTCTTGATCTCCATGCAGTTATGACTTCCCCAATATCTCTGGACACATGTAATTCTTGTTTTTCGTTGCAGGTGGTCACGGACATCATTCATTTACAAAACCAAAAACTAAGTACGTATAAGGGTAATTATGATATATTCGAGAGAACACGAGAAGAACAAGTGAAGAATCAGACAAAAGCTTTCGAATCAAGTGAACGCTCACGGTCACATATGCAGGTTTCTTTTCCTTTTCTGCAAACTGATCTCATCAATTCCAAGTGTCTTTTTTTGTTTAGCAGAATTCCAAGTTTCCAACATGGTTGTTTTCTGCTGCAGGCGTTCATTGATAAATTTCGTTACAATGCAAAGAGAGCGTCTCTTGTTCAGTCAAGAATCAAGGTATCAACAGTTACAACTATTTTATGTGATTATATTTTGGCAATCAGCTGTAGTCTAATACTATTGTGTCTATGACCCAGGCATTGGACCGGCTTGCCCATGTTGATCAAGTTATTAACGATCCTGAGTAAGCAAACCCTCTAATATATATATTTATGTATATTATACAGCACCTTTACTTGAAATTAGGATCGATTATATATATTTAACCTCTTGTCTTTTCTTGTCTTGTGCAGCTATAAATTTGAATTCCCAACTCCTGACGACAAGCCTGGACCCCCCATTATCAGTTTCAGGTGTGTCATCATCTTCCAGAAATCAAATCTTGACACAAACTTGTCTTATTTTGGTAGATGGGGAGATTTTCTTACTCGCTTATTATTTTCTGCAGTGATGCATCATTTGGCTACGCTGGTGGTCCGTTGCTGTTTAGGAACCTGAATTTCGGAATCGATCTTGATAGTCGTATTGCAAGTAAGAATGCTCCCCACTCCCTCGATTATGACATCTCCCACAGATGAACCTTGGAGTTTTAAAACTGTCATCAATCGTATGTTGATATCAAATATTAGAATGTACAGCATTTTAAGCTCTGTATATGGTTTTCTTGCAGTGGTTGGTCCCAATGGTATTGGTAAATCAACCATACTGAAACTTATATCCGGCGATTTGCAACCAAGCTCTGGAACTGTTTTCCGTTCTGCTAAGGTATGGCAGAGAGCTCATCTTTTTTTCTTATTGGACACAGTCCCTCTGGAACATATGGGATGACCTTTTATCATACTCAAATTATGGAGACCCTGAAAAGCGTAGATCTTCAAATTTTGCTTCTGGCAACAACAATATCGTACCTTGGTTTTCGTTTTCCTGCTCTGTTAATGGTTAAACTTGTTTGTTGGCTCTCATATGGTGTATTTTTTTTTTGACAGGTTCGAGTTGCAGTGTTTAGTCAGCACCATGTGGATGGACTAGACCTTTCGTCGAATCCTCTTCTATATATGATGCGCTGCTACCCTGTAAGTTCTCATTCCAGTTATATCCCATATGTTTGTTTGTTTCGGTTCATAATCATGTTAAAAATGAATCATCTACTAGTATATGATTGAATGTGAATGTGGATGTTGCAGGGAGTACCGGAGCAAAAGCTAAGAAGTCACTTGGGGTCTCTTGGAGTCACTGGAAATCTTGCACTGCAGCCAATGTACACTCTATCAGGTGGACAGAAAAGCAGAGTGGCGTTTGCAAAGATCACATTCAAGAAACCACACTTGCTTTTGCTTGATGAGCCCTCCAATCATCTTGTAAGCCAAATCATTATTGAATATTCTTCCCTTTTAACAAGTAAGGAATGGTATATGCTAACAATAATGATGATGGTGTGCAGGATCTGGATGCTGTGGAAGCTTTGATTCAAGGACTTGTGCTATTCCAAGGCGGTATTTGCATGGTATACTATACACTCAACAATCCCTTGTTTTGTGCTTTCTTTCAAGAATGATTGATGATTATTAATGATACTTATTTGTGTCTGTGCAGGTGAGTCACGACGAGCATCTGATATCGGGAAGCGTGGATGAGCTGTGGGTTGTCTCCGACGGAAGGATTGCTCCTTTCGCTGGAACCTTCCATGACTACAAGAAACTTCTCCAGTCTTCTTCTTAAGCTGACTTCGACTTTGTTCATTATCCCTCAAATCCAAAATGTTGCGTTTTGCGTTTTGTTAGCCATCATCAATACAACACACACACCACGCCCAATCGTCCCTTCTTTACATTTTGGCGACCAGATTTTGCTTTATATTTTAGTTTAAACTTTAAATTGACAAGTATCAACTTATGTATGCAGTTTAAAAGAAGAAAAAATGATCTTATATGGTCATCTAATTAACTTCCAAGTTTGAACGTAAATTGTTTTTACAGCTTAGTTTTGTTTATAGTAATGAAAAAGCATGGTGGCCCATGAAGCCCAAATGCTTTAACTTGGTAAATTATGTGGGAAAAGACATAAAAAGTAATGCGTGGAACTGATTTATAATTAATAAAGCTTAAAACATAACAAAAAGATTAGAGGAGAGTTACAGACCCGACCCGAGTAAATCCGAGTCGGTTCTTCCTTCTTCTTCTTCTTCTTCAAACTCGATCAGAATTGAATTTAGTAAAACCTAATTTAATTGTTCCTCCTTTTCCTTCTATTTCTAGAATTGGATTTCGATATCTGTTCTCTGTCATGTTTATTTGGTAGCGAATCATGGAACCGTTGCCTCGAGTTTCTGGGTCTCCTCCCACGCCGTCGCAATCGTCTCTGAACAATGACCCAGAGGAAGAAGAGCGCGACTACGACGAGGAAGATGATGATGTTGATTTCAATCCCCTTCTCAAGGATTCTCCTTCTCGTGAAGCTTCTTCCAGTTTGAGCTCTGAAGTTGAAACTCTCGATGGCGAAATTGTTGACAGCATTGCTGTTCCCCAGAGCTTGGAAGAAAAAGAAGAAATCGCCACCGTCGAGTCAATCTCTCAGATTAATGCTCATACGGAATCCAGTTCTGATCCGGGTTCTCAGAAAGGAGACGACTTTGTAAGAGCAGAGGAAAATCCGGCAAATGAAAACGGAGGTGATATGATTCAGACTGATAAGCGAGTTCTGATGTCAGAGGAGGAAGATGATGCAATCTGCAAGCGAACTAGAGCTAAGTATTCCCTCGAGAGTTTCACTCTCGATGATCTTGAGGCCTTTCTTCAGGAGACTGATGATGAGGACGACATTCCAAATGTTGACGATGAGGCAGAGTACCGCAAGTTTCTCGCCGCCGTTTTACATGGTGGTGATGATGAGGTCCAGTTGGTACAGAGTGAAAACAACGACGAGGATGATGATGATGAGGATAACGATCTAGACTTTGAGATAGAGCTTGAAGAAGCACTGGAGACTGATGACGACGAAGCTATACCGGAAAAAGTCACAGCAGAGGATATCAAAAGCACTAAGCGACGGCCTGTGACTAGGCAGAAGAGACGGCAAAGCATCTCCGGTCAGCACAATACCAATTCTCCTGAGCAGTCTAGCAGATTGTTACGCCCTCTTGTACCCATCTTCCCCACTGCACAGCCTGTTAGGAGGTTTCCTGCAGTTGCTTCATCAGGAGACTGTCAAGTATATGGCTTCAGTCAAGCCCAAATCGGAGAATTGCATTGTATGATTCATGACCACCTTCAACTTCTTATCCAGGTTTACTCTCTTTGCGCACTTGATCATTCACGGCACCCCATTGGAACCCAACTCCAAGGGCTTATATCTGAGATGATCCAACGGCACCAAGGACCAAGTCAAGTTCTTGTCACTGGTTCGGCATCATCGGTTGTGGATCTAGCTGGGAGATATGTAGATGATGTTTCTAGTGGTATGTTATTTGGTTAAATGATAGATAGTGTGCTATATCTCTCTGTTTTCTTATCTGCTTTATTTTGACATATAGTTCTCTTGATTATTGGACCATTGTAGTTGTTCAAGACTATCGACGGAGTCAAGTGGAATCCGGTTTTGATGCTTCGTCTCTTAGAGTGCCATTGTTTCCACTTCCTCCTTCAGCCCCTAGTACAAGTAAGTCACCATCAGACCAGCAGCAACCTAGGAAGACGTTAGCTGCTACGCTCGTTGAATCAGCGAAGAAGCAATCTGTGGCCTTGGTCCATAAGGATATCGCCAAGCTAGCTAAAAGATTTCTGCCCTTGTTCAAAGCATCGCTCTTTCCCCACAAGCCACCTGCTGCAGCTGTTAGCAGTCGGTTCCTTTTCACTGACGCTGAGGATGAGTTAGTTTCTGCCCTTTTCTTTTCTTGCTCTGTTCTAGACTTCTGGTAGAGACTTGATGCTTTTGCGCTGCTTGAATGCAGATTACTTGCTCTTGGAATATTGGAATATAACTCAGACTGGAAGGCAATAAAGCAGCGCTTTCTTCCATGTAAAGGCGAGCATCAGGTAATCATCACCGAATATCTGCAGAACTAGCATTGGTTTTAGGTCGATGCAGTTCCTGTTGCAAATGTAGTAGGTTTGTCAGGTTTTAGAATCATTGTGTACTGATATTTCAAACATAGTTGTATTAAGTTTTCGATTTGATGCTCATGTGGTTTGATAGGGTAGGTTTTCATCAACCAGGCTGATAATAAAGAAATGAAAGACTTGTGTGTTCTAATACATTCTACTTGTATTTGTTTCAGATTTATATCAGGCAAAAAAACCGGAGATCATCTAAAGCCCCAGAAAATCCAATTAAGGTCTGTTGATACTTGATTTTGTTTATCACCTTTTTTTGTATGCTTATCTGTCTGCCTATCGGTTCCCTAAAGTAATATACATGGTGGAGCTAACCGAACATACATTATGCAAAATCAACATTACATATTTAAGATTGTATTTTGTTCTGTCATGTGGGTTTTCTTCTTACTGGTGTGTATGTATATGTTTTCCCAACTACAGGCAGTTTTGAGGATGAAAAGCTCTCCCCTGACTCCACAAGAGATAGTACGAATACAAGAGGTAATTCGACAACCGCACCCTTTTGCAAGTCTGATTGGTAATTGTACTCGGATGCTCAGTATAAACATGAATCCTCAGGGGCTTAAGTACTTCAAATACGATTGGATGTCGGTGTGGCAATTCATTGTGCCTTATCGAGATCCATCCTCACTGTCACGGCAATTGCGCACTGCCCTTGGAACTCAGAAGTCATATAAGCTAGATGCTGTCAAAAATGAGAAGCGGCGATTATATGACACAAAAAGAAAGTCTAGAGAGCAACTGACATCTGCAAGAAAGGTCTGTCTTCTCAAATCATAGAACTCACTCATACTGAATATGTTAGTTTTGGCTTTCTCACAAAAATAAATAAATGTGATTTACCTTTACTCACCTTTCATCGCATGTTGCAGGACCGTCCTGGTACTTCTAAGGCCAATGAAAATCAGGCTGGGGATGAATTGGTCGAGAATTCAGGTGAAGCATATCTACATGAAGGATTCTTAGCAGAGTGGAGGCCAGCTCTCTTTTATTATACATCTATGCACTCCTTTGACAAGGCAAAGGATGTTCCTCGTGAGTCAGTACAAACATGTACTGGTGAAGGATCTAAAACTCCTGAAATTCGTGGTCCCCAAATTCTGTCATGTACGCAGAGGCTTGCACCTTCTCTCATTCCTCTGTACCACCACCCATCTGGTACAACACCCGATGCCTCAAGAGCACCGATAACTATGCGGCCATATCGTTCTCGTAAACTATGCAGCAGAAGTGTTGTGAGACTAGCCCCTGATTTGCCTCCAGTTAACCTTCCCTCTTCTGTCCGTGTTATCTCCCAGTCGGTTTTTGCCAAGAATCAGTCTGAGACATCCTCCAAAACTTGTATCGTCAAGGGTGGTATGTCTGATGTTTCTGGGAGGGAAAATATGGGTACTGAACCTCCTTGCTCTTCAGCTGATGGAGATAACAACGCTCCCTCTAGCGAGAAAGTGGTGGATTTGCAGGAAGCTGTGCCTGCAGAGAGCTCCTCTGGGATGGGCGAAACAAACAATGACTCAGATCTTCAAATGCATCCTTTACTGTTCCGGACCCCGGAGCGTGGACAGATTACGTGTTATTCTTCAAAGCGAGACCCGGGAGGTTCTAGTTCCTTTAGTTTCTTTCCTGACAATCGACCTCAGTTGCTGAGTCTTTTCAACAGTCCAAGGCAAATCAATCACTCAGCTGATCAGTCTCAGAAGAAACCATCAGTAAATGAACATGAGGCAGCAGTGGACGACAGCTGTTTTCATCCTCTTCTTCAAAGAACTGAGTATGAAACGAGTTGTCGTATTAGTAGACGTGGGAACTTAGACCTAGACATTGGCAAGAAAGGCAAATTATGTCAACTTGAGGATACTTCTAGTGCTGGTCGTCGTGATGCCAGCTTGAAACCTTTTAGCTCTAAAAAAGTGAACTTAGATATCAATCTAAGTTCGAGCTCTTCTAAGGTTAAAGATTGTGGAAGAGATACTTCGGAAGTTCCAGACATGTGCATGGTTCAGCGTAATGGTGACTCTCAAGTGCCTGGATCAACCGCAGCAAGTGTTAATATTAGTAGATGCATTGAAGAGATGGCTGATCAATCTAATCTAGGTATAGTGATGGAACAAGAGGAATTAAGTGATTCTGACGACGAAATGACAGAAGAAGAAGAAGTTGAGTTTGAGTGTGAAGAGATGGCTGATTCTGAAGGAGAAGAAGGATCAGAATGCGAAGAAACCATTGAAATGCAAGATAAGGTATGCTGCATCTATTTTTTTCCAGTCATGTACAATGTAGAGATGCCCTCTTTGTTGTTGTGTAGTTGTGTGATGGTCTTGGTGATGCATATGAACTTTTCCATGTGCAGGATAACAGAAGCTCTGCAGTAGAAACAGCTTCAACAGATGTCGATTCTGGCAAAGAACTAGGCAGGGATTCTCCAAACAGTCCTTGGTTGAGGCTAGATCCCAGTAGCAAGGATATAGAGAGGACAGAGCCAGAAAACAAAACGACTAGTAGATCACGCAAGAAGAGGACACCAATGAAGAGAAGAGATGCAGAAACAAAGGAAGACGCAGGCGTTGCTCGGTTGAGACTAGGTCCTCTCGCCCTTCCTTCAATGAAGAGACCGAGGAAGTGTGTTGGGCAGGCGGATACAAGTCCAAGGATTGAGACAACCTGAGAAACTTGTATATGACTTATGACATATTCAACAAGAGAAAAAGGAAACACACATTTGGGGACTGAGAAATTGGACGCTCACTATTCTGCAACACTAGAAAGGCTCATCAGCTAGTGTGGTTCTCGGATCGCCAGAAAGCTCCTCCTTATTGCTTGGCAGGCCACGCTTTACACTATGTCAAAGCCTACATCGGTTACCATTGTCCACAATCGATGTAGCAGTGAAAAGCAGAGCTTCGAGTTTCAGAGAATCGAACCAACGTTGGTGTTCGTGCTCTTAACCAACCATGACAATCTCTCCGTCGACCTTTCACTCTCCACGACATCATCCAAGGAGAAACTTCTGTTGGTTTGAGACCAAACTGGGAACATACGCGAGGTGACAAGGCCACGGATCAAGCAAAGCATCAATCGGTATCTTCTTGAACGTATCTGCCCTCACAATGTAGATGCAAACCATCCCAATGAGCCCTTTATCGTCGATGAAGTAGCTTGCCTGAGACACAGTACAAATTGTCTTGTAATCTCAGGTAATTAGGCATCGAAATCTGTCATTAACATTTCTCCACGACACATGCTCCTCCTGATCCTTATCACCACCACCATTATTAATCTCAGTCTTCATTGTTCTATGGCATTTCTCAACCAACTATCTGGCACAATCTCAACTTTTCTGGTTCAATTCTAATTTGCTTAAGTTTAAAAGTTTTACAACCGTTTTTAAGATGTTTATCCAGTTTTAAGTTTGTTGCTTTTCTTAAACACACTTTACATATCTTGTTATAAGCTAAAAGAAAGGTTTTTGATGACATTAATCTGATGCTAAAGACGAAACTAACATCACTAACCGTAGATATCGTTAATTACTTAATTAGCCACAACTTTTATTACAAGGCAGAAAAAAAACAAAAGAAAAAGAAGAAAAGCATCCTGAAAAACGAGAGAGAGTACGGACTCGTCAAACAACGTCAGTCTCTTGGGATCCTCCGGACATTCATCTTTCCACTGACATTAGCTTTGATGATTTTTCCTGGGAGCTGGACCTTAGGGACGATGATCCAGAGCACACCATTGACAAGATTAACGATTGCTTTCTTCACATCGTAAAACTCTGTCTCGAAAGCCATGGAGCCTCCGTATTTGCGTCCGCCGTGGTTGTACTCGGGCATGGCTGGTTCTTCGGCGAAGACATGGAGTTCGTTGCCGTGGACCCAGTACACAAGCTCTGAAGTGGGACATCCAGGCATGTCTATCCTGTAAATCACGCACTCTTTCGTGTCCTTCATCTCGAAGGGCTCGTGATGACCACTTCTCTGGAATCGGTTCCTCGCTAGAAAAACAACACACCCACGAGAGATGAGTCAGTGAATAGAGAGAGTTAACAAACAAAAAACTGTAAAAAAAAGATGTGAAGAAGAGAAGGAAGACGTACGAAGAGGTGGAAGATGATTCGGCCAATCACTTTCTCGATGACCACCGCTTACTGCTTCACTCATCCTTGAAAATTAATCTTAAACGACTTGCTTTTACTGTTTTGGAAAGTGGATATTTTGGAAAGGGGAGTGCGCTACTTATTATTTTTATAGCAGGGTTAAACTTAAATGAGTGAGACATTCTAGGTTTGGAAAAGGCTTCTCAATTTATAATGGGTCTAGTAATCGGCCCAATTAGGTTATTTCCATATGGGCCTAGTTATCATGATGAGCCTCGAATATTGGTCGAATTTCCGAATGTTTTTTTTTGGTAAAAGAATTTCCAAATGTTGTTGAAGAAAAATGCTTCATGATTTCTTTATGAGGTTCCTATACTTCCGTCTTCCTATCTTTTGAAAACAAATGACATGAATCACTAATCGTCATTAACACTCTCAACGAGACATGCTCCCCTGATCCTAACTCTCTCTTTCAATCTTAACTATTTAAGGTTTAGGGTTTAGGATTTAGGTTTGTGGGCTAACCTTTTGAGTAAACCCAAATTTAATATCATGCCCAAATATTTGGAAAAACTCAAAGGATTAGCCCACAAAGTCTGAGAAAATTGATGCATTTTGAGGTTTTTGTAAAATAATGAATAGAATATGTCTAAAGTGATATTAAAATGATCCAATCATTTTCCAGTGTAAAAAAAGAGTGTCTAAGAAAGCCAAAGCAAACACTATTTCAATTTTTTCAAAATTTGAAAAAACTGAAAGGGGTTAGCTCACAATTTCTGAGAAAATGATGCATTTTAAGGTTTTTGTAAAATAATGAATGAAATATGTCTAAAGTGATATTAAATTGATCCAACCATTTTCCAGTGTAAAAGAGTGTCCAAGAAAGCCAAAGAAAACACTATTTCAATTTTTTCAAAATTTGGAAAAACTCAAAGGGTTAGCCCATTCTGAGAAAATTGATGCATTTTGAGGTTTTTGTAAATTAATGAATGAATATGTCTAAATGATATTAAATTGATCCAACATTTTCCAGTGTAAAAGAGTGTCCAAGAAAGCCAAAGCAAACACTATTTCAATTTTTTCAAAATTTGGAAAAACTCAAAGGGGTTAGCCCACAAATTCTGAGAAAATTGATGCATTTTGAGGTTTTTGTAAAATAATGAATGGAATATGTCTAAAGTGATATTAAATTGATCCAACATTTTCCAGTGTAAAAGAGTGTCCAAGAAAGCCAAAGCAAACACTATTTCAATTTTTTCAAAATTTGGAAAAACTCAAAGGGGTTAGCCCACAAATTCTGAGAAAATTGATGCATTTTGAGGTTTTTGTAAATAATGAATGGAATATGTCTAAAGTGATATTAAATTGATCCAACCATTTTCCAGTGTAAAAGAGTGTCCAAGAAAGCCAAAAAAACACTATTTCAATTTTTTCAAAATTTGGAAAAACTCAAAGGGGTTAGCCCACAGATTATGAGAAAATTGATGCATTTTGAGGTTTTTGTAAATAATGAATGGAATATGTCTAAAGTGATATTAAATTGATCCAACCATTTTCCAGTGTAAAAGAGTGTCCAAGAAAGCCAAAACAAACATATTTCAATTTTTTCAAAATTTGGAAAAACTCAAAGGGGTTAGCCCACAAATTCTGAGAAAATTGATGCATTTTGAGGTTTTTGTAAATTAATGAATGGAATATGTCTAAAGTGATATTAAATTGATCCAACCATTTTCCAGTGTAAAAGAGTGTCCAAGAAAGCCAAAAAACACTATTTCAATTTTTTCAAAATTTGGAAAAACTCAAAGGGGTTAGCCCACAGATTATGAGAAAATTGATGCATTTTGAGGTTTTTGTAAATTAATGAATGGAATATGTCTAAAGTGATATTAAATTGATCCAACCATTTTCCAGTGTAAAAGAGTGTCCAAGAAAGCCAAAAAAACACTATTTCAATTTTTTCAAAATTTGGAAAAACTCAAAGGGGTTAGCCCACAAATTCTGAGAAAATTGATGCATTTTGAGGTTTTTGTAAATTAATGAATGGAATATGTCTAAAGTGATATTAAATTGATCCAACCATTTTCCAGTGTAAAAGAGTGTCCAAGAAAGCCAAAGAAAACACTATTTCAATTTTTTCAAAATTTGGAAAAACTCAAAGGGGTTAGCCCACAGATTCTGAGAAAATTGATGCATTTTGAGGTTTTTGTAAATTAATGAATGGAATATGTCTAAAGTGATATTAAATTGATCCAACCATTTTCCAGTGTAAAAGAGTGTCCAAGAAAGCCAAAGAAACACTATTTCAATTTTTTCAAAATTTGGAAAAACTCAAAGGGGTTAGCCCACAGATTATGAGAAAATTGATGCATTTTGAGGTTTTTGTAAATTAATGAATGGAATATGTCTAAAGTGATATTAAATTGATCCAACCATTTTCCAGTGTAAAAGAGTGTCCAAGAAAGCCAAAGAAACACTATTTCAATTTTTTCAAAATTTGGAAAAACTCAAAGGGGTTAGCCCACAGATTCTGAGAAAATTGATGCATTTTGAGGTTTTTGTAAATTAATGAATGGAATATGTCTAAAGTGATATTAAATTGATCCAACCATTTTCCAGTGTAAAAGAGTGTCCAAGAAAGCCAAAGAAACACTATTTCAATTTTTTCAAAATTTGGAAAAACTCAAAGGGGTTAGCCCACAATTCTGAGAAAATTGATGCATTTTGAGGTTTTTGTAAATTAATGAATGGAATATGTCTAAAGTGATATTAAATTGATCCAACCATTTTCCAGTGTAAAAGAGTGTCCAAGAAAGCCAAAAAAACACTATTTCAATTTTTTCAAAATTTGGAAAAACTCAAAGGGGTTAGCCCACAGATTATGAGAAAATTGATGCATTTTGAGGTTTTTGTAAATTAATGAATGGAATATGTCTAAAGTGATATTAAATTGATCCAACCATTTTCCAGTGTAAAAGAGTGTCCAAGAAAGCCAAAAAAACTATTTCAATTTTTTCAAAATTTGGAAAAACTCAAAGGGGTTAGCCCACAGATTCTGAGAAAATTGATGCATTTTGAGGTTTTTGTAAATTAATGAATGGAATATGTCTAAAGTGATATTAAATTGATCCAACCATTTTCCAGTGTAAAAGAGTGTCCAAGAAAGCCAAAGAAACACTATTTCAATTTTTTCAAAATTTGGAAAAACTCAAAGGGGTTAGCCCACAGATTATGAGAAAATTGATGCATTTTGAGGTTTTTGTAAATTAATGAATGGAATATGTCTAAAGTGATATTAAATTGATCCAACCATTTTCCAGTGTAAAAGAGTGTCCAAGAAAGCCAAAGAAAACACTATTTCAATTTTTTCAAAATTTGGAAAAACTCAAAGGGGTTAGCCCACAGATTATGAGAAAATTGATGCATTTTGAGGTTTTTGTAAATTAATGAATGGAATATGTCTAAAGTGATATTAAATTGATCCAACCATTTTCCAGTGTAAAAGAGTGTCCAAGAAAGCCAAAGAAACACTATTTCAATTTTTTCAAAATTTGGAAAAACTCAAAGGGGTTAGCCCACAGATTCTGAGAAAATTGATGCATTTTGAGGTTTTTGTAAATTAATGAATGGAATATGTCTAAAGTGATATTAAATTGATCCAACCATTTTCCAGTGTAAAAGAGTGTCCAAGAAAGCCAAAGAAACACTATTTCAATTTTTTCAAAATTTGGAAAAACTCAAAGGGGTTAGCCCACAGATTCTGAGAAAATTGATGCATTTTGAGGTTTTTGTAAATTAATGAATGGAATATGTCTAAAGTGATATTAAATTGATCCAACCATTTTCCAGTGTAAAAGAGTGTCCAAGAAAGCCAAAGAAAACACTATTTCAATTTTTTCAAAATTTGGAAAAACTCAAAGGGGTTAGCCCACAGATTCTGAGAAAATTGATGCATTTTGAGGTTTTTGTAAATTAATGAATGGAATATGTCTAAAGTGATATTAAATTGATCCAACCATTTTCCAGTGTAAAAGAGTGTCCAAGAAAGCCAAAGAAAACACTATTTCAATTTTTTCAAAATTTGGAAAAACTCAAAGGGGTTAGCCCACAGATTCTGAGAAAATTGATGCATTTTGAGGTTTTTGTAAATTAATGAATGGAATATGTCTAAAGTGATATTAAATTGATCCAACCATTTTCCAGTGTAAAAGAGTGTCCAAGAAAGCCAAAGAAACACTATTTCAATTTTTTCAAAATTTGGAAAAACTCAAAGGGGTTAGCCCACAGATTCTGAGAAAATTGATGCATTTTGAGGTTTTTGTAAATTAATGAATGGAATATGTCTAAAGTGATATTAAATTGATCCAACCATTTTCCAGTGTAAAAGAGTGTCCAAGAAAGCCAAAGAAACACTATTTCAATTTTTTCAAAATTTGGAAAAACTCAAAGGGGTTAGCCCACAGATTCTGAGAAAATTGATGCATTTTGAGGTTTTTGTAAATTAATGAATGGAATATGTCTAAAGTGATATTAAATTGATCCAACCATTTTCCAGTGTAAAAGAGTGTCCAAGAAAGCCAAAGAAACACTATTTCAATTTTTTCAAAATTTGGAAAAACTCAAAGGGGTTAGCCCACAGATTATGAGAAAATTGATGCATTTTGAGGTTTTTGTAAATTAATGAATGGAATATGTCTAAAGTGATATTAAATTGATCCAACCATTTTCCAGTGTAAAAGAGTGTCCAAGAAAGCCAAAGAAACACTATTTCAATTTTTTCAAAATTTGGAAAAACTCAAAGGGGTTAGCCCACAGATTCTGAGAAAATTGATGCATTTTGAGGTTTTTGTAAATTAATGAATGGAATATGTCTAAAGTGATATTAAATTGATCCAACCATTTTCCAGTGTAAAAGAGTGTCCAAGAAAGCCAAAGAAACACTATTTCAATTTTTTCAAAATTTGGAAAAACTCAAAGGGGTTAGCCCACAGATTATGAGAAAATTGATGCATTTTGAGGTTTTTGTAAATTAATGAATGGAATATGTCTAAAGTGATATTAAATTGATCCAACCATTTTCCAGTGTAAAAGAGTGTCCAAGAAAGCCAAAGAAACACTATTTCAATTTTTTCAAAATTTGGAAAAACTCAAAGGGGTTAGCCCACAGATTATGAGAAAATTGATGCATTTTGAGGTTTTTGTAAATTAATGAATGGAATATGTCTAAAGTGATATTAAATTGATCCAACCATTTTCCAGTGTAAAAGAGTGTCCAAGAAAGCCAAAGAAACACTATTTCAATTTTTTCAAAATTTGGAAAAACTCAAAGGGGTTAGCCCACAGATTCTGAGAAAATTGATGCATTTTGAGGTTTTTGTAAATTAATGAATGGAATATGTCTAAAGTGATATTAAATTGATCCAACCATTTTCCAGTGTAAAAGAGTGTCCAAGAAAGCCAAAGAAACACTATTTCAATTTTTTCAAAATTTGGAAAAACTCAAAGGGGTTAGCCCACAGATTCTGAGAAAATTGATGCATTTTGAGGTTTTTGTAAATTAATGAATGGAATATGTCTAAAGTGATATTAAATTGATCCAACCATTTTCCAGTGTAAAAGAGTGTCCAAGAAAGCCAAAGAAACACTATTTCAATTTTTTCAAAATTTGGAAAAACTCAAAGGGGTTAGCCCACAGATTATGAGAAAATTGATGCATTTTGAGGTTTTTGTAAATTAATGAATGGAATATGTCTAAAGTGATATTAAATTGATCCAACCATTTTCCAGTGTAAAAGAGTGTCCAAGAAAGCCAAAGAAACACTATTTCAATTTTTTCAAAATTTGGAAAAACTCAAAGGGGTTAGCCCACAGATTCTGAGAAAATTGATGCATTTTGAGGTTTTTGTAAATTAATGAATGGAATATGTCTAAAGTGATATTAAATTGATCCAACCATTTTCCAGTGTAAAAGAGTGTCCAAGAAAGCCAAAGAAACACTATTTCAATTTTTTCAAAATTTGGAAAAACTCAAAGGGGTTAGCCCACAGATTATGAGAAAATTGATGCATTTTGAGGTTTTTGTAAATTAATGAATGGAATATGTCTAAAGTGATATTAAATTGATCCAACCATTTTCCAGTGTAAAAGAGTGTCCAAGAAAGCCAAAGAAACACTATTTCAATTTTTTCAAAATTTGGAAAAACTCAAAGGGGTTAGCCCACAGATTCTGAGAAAATTGATGCATTTTGAGGTTTTTGTAAATTAATGAATGGAATATGTCTAAAGTGATATTAAATTGATCCAACCATTTTCCAGTGTAAAAGAGTGTCCAAGAAAGCCAAAGAAACACTATTTCAATTTTTTCAAAATTTGGAAAAACTCAAAGGGGTTAGCCCACAGATTCTGAGAAAATTGATGCATTTTGAGGTTTTTGTAAATTAATGAATGGAATATGTCTAAAGTGATATTAAATTGATCCAACCATTTTCCAGTGTAAAAGAGTGTCCAAGAAAGCCAAAGAAACACTATTTCAATTTTTTCAAAATTTGGAAAAACTCAAAGGGGTTAGCCCACAGATTCTGAGAAAATTGATGCATTTTGAGGTTTTTGTAAATTAATGAATGGAATATGTCTAAAGTGATATTAAATTGATCCAACCATTTTCCAGTGTAAAAGAGTGTCCAAGAAAGCCAAAGAAACACTATTTCAATTTTTTCAAAATTTGGAAAAACTCAAAGGGGTTAGCCCACAGATTATGAGAAAATTGATGCATTTTGAGGTTTTTGTAAATTAATGAATGGAATATGTCTAAAGTGATATTAAATTGATCCAACCATTTTCCAGTGTAAAAGAGTGTCCAAGAAAGCCAAAGAAAACACTATTTCAATTTTTTCAAAATTTGGAAAAACTCAAAGGGGTTAGCCCACAGATTATGAGAAAATTGATGCATTTTGAGGTTTTTGTAAATTAATGAATGGAATATGTCTAAAGTGATATTAAATTGATCCAACCATTTTCCAGTGTAAAAGAGTGTCCAAGAAAGCCAAAGAAACACTATTTCAATTTTTTCAAAATTTGGAAAAACTCAAAGGGGTTAGCCCACAGATTATGAGAAAATTGATGCATTTTGAGGTTTTTGTAAATTAATGAATGGAATATGTCTAAAGTGATATTAAATTGATCCAACCATTTTCCAGTGTAAAAGAGTGTCCAAGAAAGCCAAAGAAACACTATTTCAATTTTTTCAAAATTTGGAAAAACTCAAAGGGGTTAGCCCACAGATTCTGAGAAAATTGATGCATTTTGAGGTTTTTGTAAATTAATGAATGGAATATGTCTAAAGTGATATTAAATTGATCCAACCATTTTCCAGTGTAAAAGAGTGTCCAAGAAAGCCAAAGAAACACTATTTCAATTTTTTCAAAATTTGGAAAAACTCAAAGGGGTTAGCCCACAGATTATGAGAAAATTGATGCATTTTGAGGTTTTTGTAAATTAATGAATGGAATATGTCTAAAGTGATATTAAATTGATCCAACCATTTTCCAGTGTAAAAGAGTGTCCAAGAAAGCCAAAGAAACACTATTTCAATTTTTTCAAAATTTGGAAAAACTCAAAGGGGTTAGCCCACAGATTATGAGAAAATTGATGCATTTTGAGGTTTTTGTAAATTAATGAATGGAATATGTCTAAAGTGATATTAAATTGATCCAACCATTTTCCAGTGTAAAAGAGTGTCCAAGAAAGCCAAAGAAACACTATTTCAATTTTTTCAAAATTTGGAAAAACTCAAAGGGGTTAGCCCACAGATTATGAGAAAATTGATGCATTTTGAGGTTTTTGTAAATTAATGAATGGAATATGTCTAAAGTGATATTAAATTGATCCAACCATTTTCCAGTGTAAAAGAGTGTCCAAGAAAGCCAAAGAAACACTATTTCAATTTTTTCAAAATTTGGAAAAACTCAAAGGGGTTAGCCCACAGATTCTGAGAAAATTGATGCATTTTGAGGTTTTTGTAAATTAATGAATGGAATATGTCTAAAGTGATATTAAATTGATCCAACCATTTTCCAGTGTAAAAGAGTGTCCAAGAAAGCCAAAGAAACACTATTTCAATTTTTTCAAAATTTGGAAAAACTCAAAGGGGTTAGCCCACAGATTCTGAGAAAATTGATGCATTTTGAGGTTTTTGTAAATTAATGAATGGAATATGTCTAAAGTGATATTAAATTGATCCAACCATTTTCCAGTGTAAAAGAGTGTCCAAGAAAGCCAAAGAAACACTATTTCAATTTTCAAAATTTGGAAAAACTCAAAGGGGTTAGCCCACAGATTCTGAGAAAATTGATGCATTTTGAGGTTTTTGTAAATTAATGAATGGAATATGTCTAAAGTGATATTAAATTGATCCAACCATTTTCCAGTGTAAAAGAGTGTCCAAGAAAGCCAAAGAAACACTATTTCAATTTTTTCAAAATTTGGAAAAACTCAAAGGGGTTAGCCCACAGATTCTGAGAAAATTGATGCATTTTGAGGTTTTTGTAAATTAATGAATGGAATATGTCTAAAGTGATATTAAATTGATCCAACCATTTTCCAGTGTAAAAGAGTGTCCAAGAAAGCCAAAGAAACACTATTTCAATTTTCAAAATTTGGAAAAACTCAAAGGGGTTAGCCCACAGATTATGAGAAAATTGATGCATTTTGAGGTTTTTGTAAATTAATGAATGGAATATGTCTAAAGTGATATTAAATTGATCCAACCATTTTCCAGTGTAAAAGAGTGTCCAAGAAAGCCAAAGAAACACTATTTCAATTTTTTCAAAATTTGGAAAAACTCAAAGGGGTTAGCCCACAGATTATGAGAAAATTGATGCATTTTGAGGTTTTTGTAAATTAATGAATGGAATATGTCTAAAGTGATATTAAATTGATCCAACCATTTTCCAGTGTAAAAGAGTGTCCAAGAAAGCCAAAGAAACACTATTTCAATTTTTTCAAAATTTGGAAAAACTCAAAGGGGTTAGCCCACAGATTATGAGAAAATTGATGCATTTTGAGGTTTTTGTAAATTAATGAATGGAATATGTCTAAAGTGATATTAAATTGATCCAACCATTTTCCAGTGTAAAAGAGTGTCCAAGAAAGCCAAAGAAACACTATTTCAATTTTTTCAAAATTTGGAAAAACTCAAAGGGGTTAGCCCACAGATTATGAGAAAATTGATGCATTTTGAGGTTTTTGTAAATTAATGAATGGAATATGTCTAAAGTGATATTAAATTGATCCAACCATTTTCCAGTGTAAAAGAGTGTCCAAGAAAGCCAAAGAAAACACTATTTCAATTTTTTCAAAATTTGGAAAAACTCAAAGGGGTTAGCCCACAGATTCTGAGAAAATTGATGCATTTTGAGGTTTTTGTAAATTAATGAATGGAATATGTCTAAAGTGATATTAAATTGATCCAACCATTTTCCAGTGTAAAAGAGTGTCCAAGAAAGCCAAAGAAACACTATTTCAATTTTCAAAATTTGGAAAAACTCAAAGGGGTTAGCCCACAGATTATGAGAAAATTGATGCATTTTGAGGTTTTTGTAAATTAATGAATGGAATATGTCTAAAGTGATATTAAATTGATCCAACCATTTTCCAGTGTAAAAGAGTGTCCAAGAAAGCCAAAGAAACACTATTTCAATTTTTTCAAAATTTGGAAAAACTCAAAGGGGTTAGCCCACAGATTCTGAGAAAATTGATGCATTTTGAGGTTTTTGTAAATTAATGAATGGAATATGTCTAAAGTGATATTAAATTGATCCAACCATTTTCCAGTGTAAAAGAGTGTCCAAGAAAGCCAAAGAAACACTATTTCAATTTTTTCAAAATTTGGAAAAACTCAAAGGGGTTAGCCCACAGATTCTGAGAAAATTGATGCATTTTGAGGTTTTTGTAAATTAATGAATGGAATATGTCTAAAGTGATATTAAATTGATCCAACCATTTTCCAGTGTAAAAGAGTGTCCAAGAAAGCCAAAGAAACACTATTTCAATTTTTTCAAAATTTGGAAAAACTCAAAGGGGTTAGCCCACAGATTATGAGAAAATTGATGCATTTTGAGGTTTTTGTAAATTAATGAATGGAATATGTCTAAAGTGATATTAAATTGATCCAACCATTTTCCAGTGTAAAAGAGTGTCCAAGAAAGCCAAAGAAACACTATTTCAATTTTTTCAAAATTTGGAAAAACTCAAAGGGGTTAGCCCACAGATTATGAGAAAATTGATGCATTTTGAGGTTTTTGTAAATTAATGAATGGAATATGTCTAAAGTGATATTAAATTGATCCAACCATTTTCCAGTGTAAAAGAGTGTCCAAGAAAGCCAAAGAAACACTATTTCAATTTTTTCAAAATTTGGAAAAACTCAAAGGGGTTAGCCCACAGATTATGAGAAAATTGATGCATTTTGAGGTTTTTGTAAATTAATGAATGGAATATGTCTAAAGTGATATTAAATTGATCCAACCATTTTCCAGTGTAAAAGAGTGTCCAAGAAAGCCAAAGAAACACTATTTCAATTTTTTCAAAATTTGGAAAAACTCAAAGGGGTTAGCCCACAGATTATGAGAAAATTGATGCATTTTGAGGTTTTTGTAAATTAATGAATGGAATATGTCTAAAGTGATATTAAATTGATCCAACCATTTTCCAGTGTAAAAGAGTGTCCAAGAAAGCCAAAGAAACACTATTTCAATTTTTTCAAAATTTGGAAAAACTCAAAGGGGTTAGCCCACAGATTATGAGAAAATTGATGCATTTTGAGGTTTTTGTAAATTAATGAATGGAATATGTCTAAAGTGATATTAAATTGATCCAACCATTTTCCAGTGTAAAAGAGTGTCCAAGAAAGCCAAAGAAACACTATTTCAATTTTCAAAATTTGGAAAAACTCAAAGGGGTTAGCCCACAGATTATGAGAAAATTGATGCATTTTGAGGTTTTTGTAAATTAATGAATGGAATATGTCTAAAGTGATATTAAATTGATCCAACCATTTTCCAGTGTAAAAGAGTGTCCAAGAAAGCCAAAGAAACACTATTTCAATTTTCAAAATTTGGAAAAACTCAAAGGGGTTAGCCCACAGATTCTGAGAAAATTGATGCATTTTGAGGTTTTTGTAAATTAATGAATGGAATATGTCTAAAGTGATATTAAATTGATCCAACCATTTTCCAGTGTAAAAGAGTGTCCAAGAAAGCCAAAGAAACACTATTTCAATTTTCAAAATTTGGAAAAACTCAAAGGGGTTAGCCCACAGATTCTGAGAAAATTGATGCATTTTGAGGTTTTTGTAAATTAATGAATGGAATATGTCTAAAGTGATATTAAATTGATCCAACCATTTTCCAGTGTAAAAGAGTGTCCAAGAAAGCCAAACTATTTCAAAATTTTCAAAATTTGGAAAAACTCAAAGGGGTTAGCCCACAGATTCTGAGAAAATTGATGCATTTTGAGGTTTTTGTAAATTAATGAATGGAATATGTCTAAAGTGATATTAAATTGATCCAACCATTTTCCAGTGTAAAAGAGTGTCCAAGAAAGCCAAAGAAACACTATTTCAATTTTTTCAAAATTTGGAAAAACTCAAAGGGGTTAGCCCACAGATTCTGAGAAAATTGATGCATTTTGAGGTTTTTGTAAATTAATGAATGGAATATGTCTAAAGTGATATTAAATTGATCCAACCATTTTCCAGTGTAAAAGAGTGTCCAAGAAAGCCAAAGAAACACTATTTCAATTTTTTCAAAATTTGGAAAAACTCAAAGGGGTTAGCCCACAGATTCTGAGAAAATTGATGCATTTTGAGGTTTTTGTAAATTAATGAATGGAATATGTCTAAAGTGATATTAAATTGATCCAACCATTTTCCAGTGTAAAAGAGTGTCCAAGAAAGCCAAAGAAACACTATTTCAATTTTTTCAAAATTTGGAAAAACTCAAAGGGGTTAGCCCACAGATTATGAGAAAATTGATGCATTTTGAGGTTTTTGTAAATTAATGAATGGAATATGTCTAAAGTGATATTAAATTGATCCAACCATTTTCCAGTGTAAAAGAGTGTCCAAGAAAGCCAAAGAAACACTATTTCAATTTTTTCAAAATTTGGAAAAACTCAAAGGGGTTAGCCCACAGATTATGAGAAAATTGATGCATTTTGAGGTTTTTGTAAATTAATGAATGGAATATGTCTAAAGTGATATTAAATTGATCCAACCATTTTCCAGTGTAAAAGAGTGTCCAAGAAAGCCAAAGAAAACACTATTTCAATTTTTTCAAAATTTGGAAAAACTCAAAGGGGTTAGCCCACAGATTATGAGAAAATTGATGCATTTTGAGGTTTTTGTAAATTAATGAATGGAATATGTCTAAATATGATCTAAATTTTAAATTGATCCAACCATTTTCCAGTGTAAAAGAGTGTCCAAGAAAGCCAAAGAAAACACTATTTCAATTTTCAAAATTTGGAAAAACTCAAAGGGGTTAGCCCACAGATTATGAGAAAATTGATGCATTTTGAGGTTTTTGTAAATTAATGAATGGAATATGTCTAAAGTGATATTAAATTGATCCAACCATTTTCCAGTGTAAAAGAGTGTCCAAGAAAGCCAAAGAAACACTATTTCAATTTTTTCAAAATTTGGAAAAACTCAAAGGGGTTAGCCCACAGATTCTGAGAAAATTGATGCATTTTGAGGTTTTTGTAAATTAATGAATGGAATATGTCTAAAGTGATATTAAATTGATCCAACCATTTTCCAGTGTAAAAGAGTGTCCAAGAAAGCCAAAGAAACACTATTTCAATTTTTTCAAAATTTGGAAAAACTCAAAGGGGTTAGCCCACAGATTCTGAGAAAATTGATGCATTTTGAGGTTTTTGTAAATTAATGAATGGAATATGTCTAAAGTGATATTAAATTGATCCAACCATTTTCCAGTGTAAAAGAGTGTCCAAGAAAGCCAAAGAAACACTATTTCAATTTTTTCAAAATTTGGAAAAACTCAAAGGGGTTAGCCCACAGATTATGAGAAAATTGATGCATTTTGAGGTTTTTGTAAATTAATGAATGGAATATGTCTAAAGTGATATTAAATTGATCCAACCATTTTCCAGTGTAAAAGAGTGTCCAAGAAAGCCAAAGAAACACTATTTCAATTTCAAAATTTGGAAAAACTCAAAGGGGTTAGCCCACAGATTATGAGAAAATTGATGCATTTTGAGGTTTTTGTAAATTAATGAATGGAATATGTCTAAAGTGATATTAAATTGATCCAACCATTTTCCAGTGTAAAAGAGTGTCCAAGAAAGCCAAAGAAACACTATTTCAATTTTTTCAAAATTTGGAAAAACTCAAAGGGGTTAGCCCACAGATTATGAGAAAATTGATGCATTTTGAGGTTTTTGTAAATTAATGAATGGAATATGTCTAAAGTGATATTAAATTGATCCAACCATTTTCCAGTGTAAAAGAGTGTCCAAGAAAGCCAAAGAAACACTATTTCAATTTTTTCAAAATTTGGAAAAACTCAAAGGGGTTAGCCCACAGATTATGAGAAAATTGATGCATTTTGAGGTTTTTGTAAATTAATGAATGGAATATGTCTAAAGTGATATTAAATTGATCCAACCATTTTCCAGTGTAAAAGAGTGTCCAAGAAAGCCAAAGAAACACTATTTCAATTTTCAAAATTTGGAAAAACTCAAAGGGGTTAGCCCACAGATTATGAGAAAATTGATGCATTTTGAGGTTTTTGTAAATTAATGAATGGAATATGTCTAAAGAGATATTAAATTGATCCAACCATTTTCCAGTGTAAAAGAGTGTCCAAGAAAGCCAAAGAAAACACTATTTCAATTTTCAAAATTTGGAAAAACTCAAAGGGGTTAGCCCACAGATTATGAGAAAATTGATGCATTTTGAGGTTTTTGTAAATTAATGAATGGAATATGTCTAAAGAGATATTAAATTGATCCAACCATTTTCCAGTGTAAAAGAGTGTCCAAGAAAGCCAAAGAAAACACTATTTTCAAAATTTGGAAAAACTCAAAGGGGTTCCACAGATTCTGAGAAAATTGATGCATTTTGAGGTTTTTGTAAATTAATGAATGGAATATGTCTAAAGAGATATTAAATTGATCCAACCATTTTCCAGTGTAAAAGAGTGTCCAAGAAAGCCAAAGAAAACTATTTCAATTTTCAAAATTTGGAAAAACTCAAAGGGGTTAGCCCACAGATTCTGAGAAAATTGATGCATTTTGAGGTTTTTGTAAATTAATGAATGGAATATGTCTAAAGAGATATTAAATTGATCCAACCATTTTAAGAGTGTCCAAGAAAGCCAAAGAAAACTCTATTTCAAAATTTTCAAAATTTGGAAAAACTCAAAGGGGTTAGCCCACAGATTCTGAGAAAATTGATGCATTTTGAGGTTTTTGTAAATTAATGAATGGAATATGTCTAAAGTGATATTAAATTGATCCAACCATTTTCCAGTGTAAAAGAGTGTCCAAGAAAGCCAAAGAAAACACTATTTCAATTTTTTCAAAATTTGGAAAAACTCAAAGGGGTTAGCCCACAGATTCTGAGAAAATTGATGCATTTTGAGGTTTTTGTAAATTAATGAATGGAATATGTCTAAAGTGATATTAAATTGATCCAACCATTTTCCAGTGTAAAAGAGTGTCCAAGAAAGCCAAAGAAAACACTATTTCAATTTTTTCAAAATTTGGAAAAACTCAAAGGGGTTAGCCCACAGATTATGAGAAAATTGATGCATTTTGAGGTTTTTGTAAATTAATGAATGGAATATGTCTAAAGTGATATTAAATTGATCCAACCATTTTCAGTGTAAAAGAGTGTCCAAGAAAGCCAAAAAACACTATTTCAATTTTTTCAAAATTTGGAAAAACTCAAAGGGGTTAGCCCACAGATTATGAGAAAATTGATGCATTTTGAGGTTTTTGTAAATTAATGAATGGAATATGTCTAAAGTGATATTAAATTGATCCAACCATTTTCAGTGTAAAAGAGTGTCCAAGAAAGCCAAATCAAACACTATTTTAATTTTTTCAAAATTTGGAAAAACTCAAAGGGGTTAGCCCACAGATTATGAGAAAATTGATGCATTTTGAGGTTTTTGTAAATTAATGAATGGAATATGTCTAAAGTGATATTAAATTGATCCAACCATTTTCCAGTGTAAAAGAGTGTCCAAGAAAGCCAAAAAACACTATTTAATTTTTTCAAAATTTGGAAAAACTCAAAGGGGTTAGCCCACAGATTATGAGAAAATTGATGCATTTTGAGGTTTTTGTAAATTAATGAATGGAATATGTCTAAAGTGATATTAAATTGATCCAACCATTTTCCAGTGTAAAAGAGTGTCCAAGAAAGCCAAAGAAACACTATTTCAATTTTTTCAAAATTTGGAAAAACTCAAAGGGGTTAGCCCACAGATTATGAGAAAATTGATGCATTTTGAGGTTTTTGTAAATTAATGAATGGAATATGTCTAAAGTGATATTAAATTGATCCAACCATTTTCCAGTGTAAAAGAGTGTCCAAGAAAGCCAAAGAAACACTATTTCAATTTTTTCAAAATTTGGAAAAACTCAAAGGGGTTAGCCCACAGATTATGAGAAAATTGATGCATTTTGAGGTTTTTGTAAATTAATGAATGGAATATGTCTAAAGTGATATTAAATTGATCCAACCATTTTCCAGTGTAAAAGAGTGTCCAAGAAAGCCAAAGAAACACTATTTCAATTTTTCAAAATTTGGAAAAACTCAAAGGGGTTAGCCCACAGATTATGAGAAAATTGATGCATTTTGAGGTTTTTGTAAATTAATGAATGGAATATGTCTAAAGTGATATTAAATTGATCCAACCATTTTCCAGTGTAAAAGAGTGTCCAAGAAAGCCAAAGAAACACTATTTCAATTTTTTCAAAATTTGGAAAAACTCAAAGGGGTTAGCCCACAGATTATGAGAAAATTGATGCATTTTGAGGTTTTTGTAAATTAATGAATGGAATATGTCTAAAGTGATATTAAATTGATCCAACCATTTTCCAGTGTAAAAGAGTGTCCAAGAAAGCCAAAGAAACACTATTTCAATTTTCAAAATTTGGAAAAACTCAAAGGGGTTAGCCCACAGATTCTGAGAAAATTGATGCATTTTGAGGTTTTTGTAAATTAATGAATGGAATATGTCTAAAGTGATATTAAATTGATCCAACCATTTTCAGTGTAAAAGAGTGTCCAAGAAAGCCAAAGAAACACTATTTCAATTTTTTCAAAATTTGGAAAAACTCAAAGGGGTTAGCCCACAGATTCTGAGAAAATTGATGCATTTTGAGGTTTTTGTAAATTAATGAATGGAATATGTCTAAAGTGATATTAAATTGATCCAACCATTTTCCAGTGTAAAAGAGTGTCCAAGAAAGCCAAAGAAACACTATTTCAATTTTTTCAAAATTTGGAAAAACTCAAAGGGGTTAGCCCACAGATTCTGAGAAAATTGATGCATTTTGAGGTTTTTGTAAATTAATGAATGGAATATGTCTAAAGAGATATTAAATTGATCCAACCATTTTCCAGTGTAAAAGAGTGTCCAAGAAAGCCAAAGCAAACACTATTTCAATTTTTTCAAAATTTGGAAAAACTCAAAGGGGTTAGCCCACAGATTCTGAGAAAATTGATGCATTTTGAGGTTTTTGTAAATTAATGAATGGAATATGTCTAAAGAGATATTAAATTGATCCAACCATTTTCCAGTGTAAAAGAGTGTCCAAGAAAGCCAAAGCAAACACTATTTCAATTTTTTCAAAATTTGGAAAAACTCAAAGGGGTTAGCCCACAGATTATGAGAAAATTGATGCATTTTGAGGTTTTTGTAAATTAATGAATGGAATATGTCTAAAGAGATATTAAATTGATCCAACCATTTTCCAGTGTAAAAGAGTGTCCAAGAAAGCCAAAGAAAACACTATTTCAATTTTTTCAAAATTTGGAAAAACTCAAAGGGGTTAGCCCACAGATTATGAGAAAATTGATGCATTTTGAGGTTTTTGTAAATTAATGAATGGAATATGTCTAAAGAGATATTAAATTGATCCAACCATTTTCCAGTGTAAAAGAGTGTCCAAGAAAGCCAAAGAAACACTATTTCAATTTTTTCAAAATTTGGAAAAACTCAAAGGGGTTAGCCCACAGATTCTGAGAAAATTGATGCATTTTGAGGTTTTTGTAAATTAATGAATGGAATATGTCTAAAGTGATATTAAATTGATCCAACCATTTTCCAGTGTAAAAGAGTGTCCAAGAAAGCCAAAGAAAACTCTATTTCAATTTTTTCAAAATTTGGAAAAACTCAAAGGGGTTAGCCCACAGATTCTGAGAAAATTGATGCATTTTGAGGTTTTTGTAAATTAATGAATGGAATATGTCTAAAGTGATATTAAATTGATCCAACCATTTTCCAGTGTAAAAGAGTGTCCAAGAAAGCCAAAGAAACACTATTTCAATTTTTTCAAAATTTGGAAAAACTCAAAGGGGTTAGCCCACAGATTCTGAGAAAATTGATGCATTTTGAGGTTTTTGTAAATTAATGAATGGAATATGTCTAAAGTGATATTAAATTGATCCAACCATTTTCCAGTGTAAAAGAGTGTCCAAGAAAGCCAAAGAAAACACTATTTCAATTTTTTCAAAATTTGGAAAAACTCAAAGGGGTTAGCCCACAGATTATGAGAAAATTGATGCATTTTGAGGTTTTTGTAAATTAATGAATGGAATATGTCTAAAGTGATATTAAATTGATCCAACCATTTTCCAGTGTAAAAGAGTGTCCAAGAAAGCCAAAGCAAACACTATTTCAATTTTTTCAAAATTTGGAAAAACTCAAAGGGGTTAGCCCACAGATTCTGAGAAAATTGATGCATTTTGAGGTTTTTGTAAATTAATGAATGGAATATGTCTAAAGTGATATTAAATTGATCCAACCATTTTCCAGTGTAAAAGAGTGTCCAAGAAAGCCAAAAAACACTATTTCAATTTTTTCAAAATTTGGAAAAACTCAAAGGGGTTAGCCCACAGATTATGAGAAAATTGATGCATTTTGAGGTTTTTGTAAATTAATGAATGGAATATGTCTAAAGTGATATTAAATTGATCCAACCATTTTCCAGTGTAAAAGAGTGTCCAAGAAAGCCAAAGAAACACTATTTCAATTTTTTCAAAATTTGGAAAAACTCAAAGGGGTTAGCCCACAGATTCTGAGAAAATTGATGCATTTTGAGGTTTTTGTAAATTAATGAATGGAATATGTCTAAAGTGATATTAAATTGATCCAACCATTTTCAGTGTAAAAGAGTGTCCAAGAAAGCCAAATCAAACACTATTTCAATTTTTTCAAAATTTGGAAAAACTCAAAGGGGTTAGCCCACAGATTATGAGAAAATTGATGCATTTTGAGGTTTTTGTAAATTAATGAATGGAATATGTCTAAAGTGATATTAAATTGATCCAACCATTTTCCAGTGTAAAAGAGTGTCCAAGAAAGCCAAAGAAACACTATTTCAATTTTCAAAATTTGGAAAAACTCAAAGGGGTTAGCCCACAGATTCTGAGAAAATTGATGCATTTTGAGGTTTTTGTAAATTAATGAATGGAATATGTCTAAAGTGATATTAAATTGATCCAACCATTTTCCAGTGTAAAAGAGTGTCCAAGAAAGCCAAAGAAACACTATTTAATTTTTTCAAAATTTGGAAAAACTCAAAGGGGTTAGCCCACAGATTATGAGAAAATTGATGCATTTTGAGGTTTTTGTAAATTAATGAATGGAATATGTCTAAAGTGATATTAAATTGATCCAACCATTTTCCAGTGTAAAAGAGTGTCCAAGAAAGCCAAAGAAACACTATTTCAATTTTTTCAAAATTTGGAAAAACTCAAAGGGGTTAGCCCACAGATTCTGAGAAAATTGATGCATTTTGAGGTTTTTGTAAATTAATGAATGGAATATGTCTAAAGTGATATTAAATTGATCCAACCATTTTCCAGTGTAAAAGAGTGTCCAAGAAAGCCAAAGAAACACTATTTCAATTTTTTCAAAATTTGGAAAAACTCAAAGGGGTTAGCCCACAGATTCTGAGAAAATTGATGCATTTTGAGGTTTTTGTAAATTAATGAATGGAATATGTCTAAAGTGATATTAAATTGATCCAACCATTTTCCAGTGTAAAAGAGTGTCCAAGAAAGCCAAAGAAAACACTATTTCAAAATTTTCAAAATTTGGAAAAACTCAAAGGGGTTAGCCCACAGATTCTGAGAAAATTGATGCATTTTGAGGTTTTTGTAAATTAATGAATGGAATATGTCTAAAGTGATATTAAATTGATCCAACCATTTTCCAGTGTAAAAGAGTGTCCAAGAAAGCCAAAGAAACACTATTTCAATTTTTTCAAAATTTGGAAAAACTCAAAGGGGTTAGCCCACAGATTCTGAGAAAATTGATGCATTTTGAGGTTTTTGTAAATTAATGAATGGAATATGTCTAAAGTGATATTAAATTGATCCAACCATTTTCCAGTGTAAAAGAGTGTCCAAGAAAGCCAAAGAAACACTATTTCAATTTTTTCAAAATTTGGAAAAACTCAAAGGGGTTAGCCCACAGATTCTGAGAAAATTGATGCATTTTGAGGTTTTTGTAAATTAATGAATGGAATATGTCTAAAGTGATATTAAATTGATCCAACCATTTTCCAGTGTAAAAGAGTGTCCAAGAAAGCCAAAGAAAACACTATTTCAATTTTTTCAAAATTTGGAAAAACTCAAAGGGGTTAGCCCACAGATTATGAGAAAATTGATGCATTTTGAGGTTTTTGTAAATTAATGAATGGAATATGTCTAAAGTGATATTAAATTGATCCAACCATTTTCCAGTGTAAAAGAGTGTCCAAGAAAGCCAAAGAAAACACTATTTCAAAATTTTCAAAATTTGGAAAAACTCAAAGGGGTTAATTTTGAGAAAATTGATGCATTTTGAGGTTTTTGTAAATTAATGAATGGAATATGTCTAAAGTGATATTAAATTGATCCAACCATTTTCCAGTTTGTCCACTATTTCCACTGTAAAAAAGTGTCTAAGAAAACTAAATAAAATACTATTTCAAATTTTTCAACACTCATCGCTTGTGCTTTCCAAAATCATGAGAGTGAAACTTTATTGTTACAACACAGAATGGAGGTTAAGATGTTTAGTTAGTCCAATACAAGAATACATATTCAGAATGCTAAATCAGTATAAGTTTGTAATATGCAAAAAAAAATTGTGCTTATAAAAGATATAACATGTACACTTGCAGTTGCAGCTCACCCATGGCTTTGGTCTTCTTCCTCATTCATGCCTAGCTTTTAAGGCTTTGTCCAACTTCCCAATCATACTAACATTAGCTTATACTGTCAAAAAGCATCTCTACTCATTCATTGCTTTGATGATCTCAGCTGATGAGCTCGTGTCCTGATCTCTAAGTGTCTCATTATTCATGCACCCAATTGGCATAATCCCATCTTCTCTCATTTCTCTACAGAGCTTATCCGCTTCACGCCGCCGACCTCTCCTGCACAATCCTGATATCATAGTAATATATGCTATGGCATCAGGCTTCACTCCTCTGAGAGTGAGGCTACAAAACAAACACCAAGCCTCTTCCACTTTACCACCTCTACACATTCCTTGAATAATGATGTTATACGTGATGATATCAACATCCATTTCACTCTTTTGCAGGTCCTCTACTATCACCATCGCCTTCTCTATCTTCCCGTTAGCACACAGACAATCCAACAGAATGTTGTAGGTCACAATATCAGGAGGCACACCACAATCAACCATCCGGATGAAAACCTTTTGAGCAACAGCGAGCTTCCCCGCTTGACAGTAGCTGTGGATAAGAGTGTTCTAAGTGAAAGCGTCTCCTTCACGACCCATCTCACACAAGAGTTTCATCCCATCTTCTACTCTCTTGTACTTGCAGAATCCCTTTATGAGAGTGTTATAGGTCACTACATCCGGGGAACATCCATTCTTCACCATCACATCAAACATTTGCCTAGCCTCACGGAGACGACCGTGTATGCAAAATCCGTTTATCAGAGAGTTGTAAGTGAAGATATTAGGATCTACAGACCTCCGTATCATCTCCCTGAACAAGTTCTTAGCCTCTGAAAGATTCCCATCTTTCACAAACCTATCGATCAAAGCACTCAAGAAGACTACGTTAGGGACGAGTTTCCTCTTCATCATCTCTCTCAGAAGCCGAGCAGCGTCGCTCCATCTACCAGAGCTACACAGAGCAACAACCAGAGTGTTGTAGGTAACGGAATCCGCTCTGACTCCTTTCTTCTCCATGACGTTGAGTAGCTCCAACGCATCGTCCACGCCTCTGTTCTTGCAGAGACCATTAATCACAGTGTTGTAGATCACAACGTTAGGCTCATATCCAGATTTCGACATCGTGTCAACGAGAGATAAGGCCTCGTGGGATCTATTCCTGCGACAGAATCCATTGAGCAGAGAGCCGAGTGTGACAATGCTGGGATTAAAGCCGAGTTTCCTCATCTTTCCAAGAAGAGACAGAGCGAGAGAGAGACGAGAGCATCTACAGAAACAATCTATCAAGATACTGCAGCTACAGAGATCATGTGAAATCCCTAATTTTCCATCTTCTGGCAGAGATAGATGACGATGTCGTACTTGTTCATCTTGGCGATGGCTGTCAAAACTCTAGTGAAATCAACAATGGATGGGAGGGGACGAGAACGAAGCATCTCGCAGAACAAATTGAACGCATCATCAAACTTGATAGAGCGAAGAAACCCATTTCTCAATCTCTCTCGATAATGAGTCGCACCAGAGAAAGGTCGCGACCAAATAACGCAAAACGAGTGAGAAGCAGCCTCAGGATTATCAAAATTACCTCTCTCTAGCAAATGCCGGCGACGAAGAAACCCCTTCGCCGTTGACGCTGTCGCAATCGCAATCGATCTCGGCATCCAAAAGGGATTTTGTTTCTTCCCAGATGATTTGGTTTGCCCTCAAATCTCAGTCTCTCTCGAGCGTTATTGGACTGTGCGACGAACCCTACCAACGAAGAGCATTGCTCCGGCGAGCGAGCCGAGAGATATCTGAAGTGATAGTGAATAGAGAAATGTCATATTGGCTAAAACGACGCCGTTTTCTTCCAGAGTGCTTCATTTTCACCTGATTGCATATAACAAGAAAATTAACGCAAAGCGGTCGTTAGATTTTATACAAAGCATTTACTATAAGCAACAATACATGTTTAATTATGAATGATTAAACATTTACATGTCTAATAAATCTATCTACCTCTGCAACAGTTTGATGCTTGATGACTGCTTCTTTACTTGGTCCTCAGGCCTGACCAAATCAATCCAAAATGGCTTTGTATATGACTGCACCGATCAAGCCTAGCTTAGAGTCGGTCGTCTAAAAGCTCAGTCCCACAAAAATAGTTATAACTGGAGACTGATCATATAACATTAGCCGAGAAACACTCTTAATTCCTGATTACTTGTGCCATCTTGTGCATTCAGTTGGCAAATAATCCCATCTTCTTTCATCCTCCTAAACAGCTCATCAGCTTCACGCCGTGGCCCATTCTTACACAATCCTAATATCATCGTCGTGTATGTTCTCGCATCAGGCTTCACTCCTTCCAAAGGTAGCTCACAAAACAACTCCCAAGCTTCTTCCACTTTGCCGTTCTTGCACAGCCCGTGAATCATGATGTTATACGCAACCACACCAACACACTCTTCTTCCCTTCTTCTTCTCATATCCTCGAATTTCTCCACCGCTTTCTCTATCTCCCCGCTAACACAAAGACCGTGCAACAGAATGCAGTGTGTCACAATATCAGGAGCCACGCCACAATAAACCATCATTTCGAAAATGCCTTGCGCAACTTTGAGTTCACCAACTCGACAGTAACCGTGGATGAGAGTGTTGTAAGTGAACGTGTCGCCAACCAATCCTTCTGAAACCATCCTGTTGAAGAGTCCCATCCCGTCTTCTACCCTCTTACACTTACAAAACTCGTTTATGAGAGTATTATACGTCACTACATTTCGCTTGCTTTCCATCGATTCAAATAACTTTCTGGCTTGATTTATATAACCGTGGTTGCAAAGCCCGTTGATGAGTGAATTGTAAGTGACAGTGTTAGGATATATAGAGCTTTGGATCATCTCCTTGTACAATTCGACAGCCTCCAAAACGCTACCTTCTTTCAAAAACCCATCGATCAACGCACTGAAAGTGATGACATCAAGATTCATCTTCCTCTTCTTCATATCTCTCATAAGCCGAGCCACGTCGCTCCATCTACCGCAATCACAAAGACCACTTATCAGAGTGTTGTAGGTGACAACATCTGCTTCCACATTCATACTCTTGAAAAGCTCCAACGCGTTATCCAAATGACCCTTCTTGCAATGACAATCAATCAGAGTGTTGTAGATCACAACATTAGGTTGATATCCAGATTTCTCCATTGTGTCAACGAGAGATAAGGCCTCGTGGATTCTATTCCGGCGACAGAATCCATTGAGCAGAGAGCCAAAGGTGACGATGCTGGGCTCAAACCCGAGTTTCATCAATTTTCCGAGAAGAGAGAGAGCGAAAGAGAGACGAGAGCATTTACAGAAACAATCTATCAAAATCGTGCAGCTATAGAGATCGTGTGAAATCCCTAATTTTTCCATCTCCTGGGAGAGAGAGATCACAGTTTCGTACCGTTTCATATTGGCGATTGCAGTCAGTAATCTACTGAAATCGACAATGGAAGGTAACGGTTGAGAGTAAACCATGTCGCCGAACAAATCAAGCGCTTCTTCGAACTTTATAGAGCGAAGCCCACTTCTCAGTTTCTCTCGATAATCACTAAACCCAGAAAAACCTCGTCTCGAGAGAGAACTTCCGAAATTACCTTTCTTCACGAGAAATCCCTTCGCCGTTGACGCAATCGCAGTCGCAATCGATCTCTGCATCCAAAATGGAGTTTCGTTCAGCAGAGCTCCGGCGAGTGTGGAGGCTCTGAAACTACCGCCGGAGATGTGAAGATGGAACAAAACAAACAAAAGGTTACTATGTTAAGTTAAACGATGGCGTTTTGAGAAACGGGTTGTAATTATTTAGAACGTGATTACAAGTATTGATTTGTGTAATTGAATCCCATAAATAGCGAATTAGTTGTAATTAAACCTCCGTTAAACCAACCTCTGCATTTTGATTTTCTCTCAATTCTCCTCAACTCCTCCGATCTGAGCTGAGGAATTGAGAGATTCCGAGATCGAACGGCATCGATGGAGAACGGAAACAACGGCGGCTTGAGCGTGATTTCTCGAGTGAAGCTCGATCAGGTGGCCACATGGGTTAGCTCCTCCGTCGTCTCGGCCTTCTTCACCTCCCTTGAGCGATGCGCTTGTCTCAACCTCGACACCACCGATCCCGACGACGATGATCCAGAATTCGAGGCCAAGGATCGCCCTCTCGCCTTCTCCGCTGCTCCTCATCCCTCCGGCGACATTGTGTAAACTGTTCACTCTCCGATTTCATTTCTCGAGATTCGTTGCTGAGGTGTTTTGGGATCTTAATGGGTTTCTTGGTTGAATCTTTTTTGTGTGTAAACGAATGAATCATTTGATGATAAAGGAATTTGTGTGATTTTTGACTATCTGCATTTACGCTTTTTTGCTGCATAATGTAACAACTTGGAATTATGTACTGATTCTGCTCGATCGGACGCAAGAATTATCATTATGGACTAAATCTCAAATCGTTTCAAAGTAATGATCTTGAAAAATTATAAATTTACTCATATTCATATACTTTCTTTACATAGTTTATAGATTGGAAGATTGAGACTGACTTAGAGCGAAAAGAAACAGACTCTGTTTCCTTCATAGAGACAACTTTTCACAAGAAAACTGTGCATAAGGCTAAGAAAACAAGGAATAACGCCATGGAAATGAAGAATCCACATGATGAAATGCAGAATCATCAGGCTAAGTGTTTTGTGTCTACTTCATTGTCCTCAAGGGGTTTCTGCATTGGCATGTTGGTGTTGTTTCGAGTGCAGTCACCTTCCATTTGATCTGAAGCAGTCTTGTTCTTTCTTCTTGTAGTTTCATTATACACTCAACTACTCTTTATAATTTTACTTCCTCTGTAGTAGTAGTAGCATACCAATTTTGTGTTACTGATGACTGATGAGAAGAGGGCTTGCGGCATTATTGAGTCTTAATTATCACGAGGTTCTCTCCAACAGAGCAGCATGACGAGGCAACGCCTAATTATGTATAATCTGGCTCTCTTCTCCTTCAAGGACCGATTTGGTGTCAGCTTGTTCTTCACCTCCTTGTTTGACTCCATCAGTTTCACCACCATCAAAAGTTGCTTTTATCTTCTCTTTATAGTGGTCTACTTGGTTCAGTGTATGTTTCTAAGAGTGGTGAGCATAAATGTGAAAGAGGAGAAGAGGCAAAGACTTCATCTTCCTATCAAATTTTGGGCGGCATCAGTCAAGGATGTGTTTTGATTGGTTTTCTTGTTTCAAGGTTTTTGTTTTTGTCATGCTGCACATTAAGGATCAGTCTTTCTTCACAAGTCCAGAGTAACTGTCTTCTGCAAAAGCAAAAAAGAAAAAGCAAAAACAACCGTTGATTCCATGACAACCAGCATCATATGTCAGATTATCCAACACTTGTTCTCCAAGTCAAAGACCTTGATTTCAGGCATGCTTAGCAACATGATTCATCATAACTCATTAATTCATCTTGACCCTCATTTTTACTTGACTTTCTTTGTTTTTCCTCTGAAAAAAAGTATCACTTGAAATCGGTAATTAGTTTAATCATAAAGATATTCAACATTGGTTAAAGAATGATTGTTTTGAATTTTTGGGAGGTTGAATCTGACTAGGAATTTTACGTGTAGACGTTTCATACAAATCCATAGCTCATGGATCCCGTGGCTGTCTTTGATCAATGAAACTCTCGTGCTTACTTATTTTTAATTTTAGTGTGATTAGTCCCTTATATTTTATATGAAAAGCAAGATACGATCTTGTATTAAGACGTAAGGGATCTCTATTTATCCATCACACTATTAGAAAGTTCAAAGCCTATAATTAAACAAATATTTTAAAAACTTTATAGGCTACAAGTGTTATATGCGTTAAACGTTACTTAAACCACAAAGTTTCAAGAATATTCACTTGATCGTGTAAGATCTTACACTAGCTTTTGCCTTTTGGTACAAACTACAGAACCACAAAATAGTTTTTCTGATTAAATATTAACTAATAACTATACAAACTTTCAAAAACATTTATTTTGTCATTAGATTCTTAGAAACAATATCAACGTGGGTCAGCAAAATATCATATTTCATGAAAGAAAGGAGTATCAAACTGTTTACAAAAGATAGAATCAGGTAGCCACTCACTAAGAATCTGAGAATGTATGGACCATAGCTTGAATATATGTAATAGTTCTCCAAAGGCTACCAAGAAAACTTAGTATACGATTGGTTACTAACAACATAATAAAATGGTAGCAATAGTTTATAGTGGCATGCCAAATAGAAAGAGGATTTGACCAACTCTGTATTGGCAAGTTGGTATCCAATAACACAACCTAACCCGTTTTAAGTTTTAACATAAAGCAAATTAAGATTCCAACTTCGCCAATGTCATTCCAATTCCAAAGGTGGAGGAGTCTCTTTTCTTAATCCCCATTAATCGTAAAGTTTATTGTATATTCAACGTCTCTCACCCAACGATCCTATTTGTTTATTTCTAATAGTGTGTGATCCTTAGAAAGAGACAAGGCCTCCCAAGGTGGAGGAGTCTAATAATTCACAAACACTTCATCTAATTTGAGTTTATCTCAACGTCCCTTCTACCATTTCCGTTTTTATATTCATATCCTGCAAACTTTGATTAATATAGATCAATTCTTGGAGGTTGGACCATCTTGCTTTTTGATAATCAAGCATAATAATTCAATTTTTCGATCCATAAATTTTTCAAATTTAAGACCAATCATTGAAAATATTTATGATAGATTCACAAAACAAAAATCTTTGTTTTCTAGATACAAAGCGGTATCCATAATCGAATATAGTGAAACCATAACAATCTTTTCCTCTTCTTCTTTGGTGAATCAATAAACTTTATGGCAAATATCACGTTTGATGAATATAGAGGACATGCATATAATCTGAGAATTACTTAGATTCAATTTCTCTGCAAAGTAATATTCTGATTTGATCCTCTTGATACCACCTTATAAAATTAATCCTTATACACTGTATTGCGTTTGAGGTGTGATCATTTCTAACTATGGGAAATTGTTTAATACGAATTACATGGATCGTTCTAGACCTGCAAATAAGACACATTTATAGTTTGAAGTTGAAATATTTTATAAAATAAAAATATCATTTTATACATAATGAAATTAGTGGAATTGTTAGTGGGTAGTAGTTGGATTTGGGTAAGATTACTTTTTGATGATTTTCATACTCAGCCTTGAAGATCTTCTTCTCATCCATTGATGGATTGGATCCTCCAAGAACAGAGAGACCAATTAGCTTACTCTATTGTGACATTCTCCAAAATCCCCACCATACTTTTTGCTTCAACCACTTACAATTTTTACAAGGAAATATAACTACAAGACAATTTACGTAAAGGTGGAATTTAAGAATATTCTCAGTATAACACTTAACTATTCAACTGAGGAATGTTGATGTATGAAGATCATTTACAAGCTATATACATGTGAGATTCAAGATAAAAACCATTCAAGTCTTTGAGCACTTAAAGAAAAGAAAACAAAACAAAAACATCAAGCTTTGTTTCATAAGCGGTCCAAATTGCACTTGTAGCAATCATAACAGCCATTGTGTTTGCAGACATTGTCGTGATACAAGTGTTATATGTTGAATAGTGAAATTTGATATTCAAGACGATCAAATATTGAAGAAAGAAAATAATTATAAACGCGTTTAGCAAATATTTTACTCCATGCAAAAATGATGTGTTCTAAACCTTCAAATGATTCTTTCTACACATAAGACCCTAGCAATAATATTGTGTTCATATGTACTGTATAAAATGTATATGAATGAAAAATGATTGTGTTTAATATATATCTATTAAACGCCTTCAAACGTTATATACGTAGCCAATATTCATAATCTATATATCTATTAAGTAATGCAAATAATTTCTAGGTTACAATAAGGTTTATCTTGTAATATTGGAAGACTATAAATGGAGCTGAGGAACAATATTTATGCATATGATCAAAGATCATTCCGATATGTCTACTAATTCGTGTGGGTCCAATAGATAAACCTGCACGTTTTCTATAGAGTGTGACTGTGAGAGATAGAGACTTTGAACATATTTGTTTCACCTCTTATGAACAAATATATGTTAAGAGAAGAGGGGACCATGAAAATGTGAAGATTCGGAGGATAATACCATTAGAAAGTTGGACATGATTTGATAAATAGTGAGTGTTACCCAAAACATGGCACTATCTATGCATTGTTTCCACTTTTATATTACAGTTTTTATTCATAAACTTTGGAGGATTATGGTTTGTAATCACCCAATTCCAAGTATAATTTTGCTTAGTGACTCATCTTCCTCTATAATTTCCTCTTAGTCAATTAGAGTTGGCTAACTAAACCTTTCTTTTAGTCACATTTTTAATCATCCATAGTAGTAAAATACTTCTTTTTTTTCTTGTTTACTACTAATGTGGATAATTAAGAATTAAATCCCAAAAATACAACATAGAAGCGTGTTGTCTCCTTTCTCCGCATCTCCCTAACCCTAGCTATGTTCCTCCAACACGTAGCACTATAAATACAAACCCACAAGAGAGAGACCCAAACACTCAAATATTCAACTGCTCTCCATAACCGAAACAGAGAAAGATAAAAGAGAGAGAGAGAGAGAGAGAGAGAGAGAGAGAGATAAAGAATAATGATTGAGACGGTTAAGCACCTGATTGGCTCCGGTGGCTCCAGCGGCTTCGGCTCAAGATCCACCGCAGATCAAGTCACACTTAATTCTGATCTCCGATCTCTCACTGCCATCATCACTGGCGCAACGTCAGGGATCGGAGCGGAGACGGCGCGTGTTCTTGCTAAGCGTGGCGCGAGGCTCATACTTCCGGCTCGGAGCGTCAAAACCGCCGAGGAAACAAAGTCTCGTATCCTCTCGGAGTTTCCCGATGCAGAGATCATCGTCATGCATCTCGATCTCAGCTCACTTTCCTCCGTTCGTAGATTCGTCGCCGATTTCGAAGCTCTTCACCTCCCTCTCAACATCCTCATGTATATTCAAACTCCATCATCACAATCATATATACAAGAAAATCTTTAGGAAACTTTTCTTCTCATCTTCTCGTACGTTTTGGTTTGTATCAGAAACAATGCCGGAAAATACGCGCACAAGCACGCCATCTCCGAGGACGGTGTGGAGATGACGTTCGCCACTAACTATCTCGGTAAGCTTTTTTAATAATAATCATTTAACTTATTTAATCATTCATTTTATATGGTCTCTAGCTAACCGTGATTAAGTTAACTAAACTTTAGCTATATTTGTTTTTCTATGTGTAGGCCATTTTCTGCTGACAAAACTGTTGTTGAAGAAGATGATCGAAACGGCGGCACAAACCGGCGTTCAAGGACGTATAGTCAACGTCACGTCGGTGATCCACAGCTGGTTTTCCGGCGATATGTTGCAATATCTCGCCGATATATCAAGAAACAATAGGTAAATTAATTAATTAATTAGTAGAAGAATCTTTTACAATCAAATACTACTCATCATCCATCATTTGCGAATGATTAATAATAATAATTATTTACAATATAGTACAAAAAGGTTTATGCGACGACAAAACTAAACGCCGTCGTCGTTCTTGTCTTTATGCTCTTTTTCTTTAATTAATTAACTACTACTTAATTAAAATGGGACATAAGAGTCTGACAAGAGCTTTGGCTTTGCGTTTTGTGTAGAAATTACGACGCGACGCGAGCTTACGCTCTCTCCAAACTCGCCAACGTTCTTCACACCATAGAGCTATCACGGATTCTCCAAAAGATGGATGCTAATGTAACGGCCAACTGTGTTCATCCTGGAATCGTGAGAACCCGACTAACAAGAGACCGAGAAGGCTTCATCACAGATTTGGTGTTTTTCTTGACCTCCAAGCTATTGAAATCTGTTCCTCAGGCAGCAGCAACGACATGTTACGTGGCAACAAGTCCAAGATTGAGGAACGTGAGTGGCAAGTACTTCTCGGACTGCAACGAAGCACGGACATCTAAATTCGGATCGTGCAGTCTTAAAGCTCAAAGACTTTGGACTGCTTCTCAGTTGTTGGTTTCTCCATCGTCCACTCTTAATGTTTACAAAACATTTCACTCTTTCACCAACGATCCTATTTGTAAATCCCAAGCCATATAATAATATCTACATATATATATATATAATTTTGGTATGTATATGTAGATGAATGGGCTAGTGTTCGTTTGTGTGTGTAGGTGTGTATAAGCCTGCCTATATAGTATTATATATGTGGTTGTGGTTTGTCATGTTAATATGATATATAGTTGTAGGGTTTTGTAAAATCTAGCTAGGTCGCCCTTGTTGTTTTGTAATTCCTACCTAGCTACAATATCAATATATAAAGAATTTGAGTTTTTTTTCTCCTCTTATTTTGAAACTTGTTTATTTCTGTTGAGACTATTGCATGAATGCATTAAAATCGTATATACACACCACATTATTCAAATTTATTTTGGACCAAAATATGAGTTTTGTTTTTGAGACTATTGGTCAGATAAGACTCGTATTTTGAGGGTATTGCATGCATCCATACCATGTTTGGTTTGAAAATATACTGAACCAATCAATTTATACTAAATCATTATGGGCCCATTTGAATAATCATTGGATATTTGAAAGGCCCATTTAAATAGAAAAGTCCATGCTAAGCCCTAAACCCTCTTGTCTCCTTCCTTTCACGAGACGACCGGAAGTAACATCAAGCACCGGCTGAAATGGCGAATGCCCAGAAATTCTTCACCGTCGAGACCCTGAGGACTGCAGCCAAGCAGTCCTTCCGCTGCCTCGTCGTCCCCGTCCGTCTCCGCCGCGCTATCAAGAAATATCTCCGCGGTACTACTCACTCTCCTTTAGTTTTCGATCCCATTTTTTCAAATTTCCGTCACCGCCTGAGAAGATATCGGGCTTTGTTTTTCGCAACAGAGGAAGATGATCCCCACATTAGGAAGAAGGTGCGTCAGTTATCCGAATCGTTCCAAGGGATCAAGGACTCGAACCTGCTCTTACCTGAAACCACGGCCAAGAGCCTAGCCGATACGATGAACTCAGTGGAGACGAAGCGATGGAAGATACAGACTGTTTACGGAGACAGCGGACTCGAATACAGAGACGGTGAGACTGCAGCTTACGTTGCTTCTCGCATGCCCGCCGTCTTCTCCGTCTGCTACAGAGTCCTCACTGAGGTACTAGTTTCTTAAAATTCTCATCTTTCTCATTTCGAATTGCAGGATTGAGCTTGAGATTGTCTTTTAGTCAATTGATTGTACAAAAAAGAGTGTGATTTGTAGATTCGTCGAAGGTTACCGGATTTTGAGCCTAAAAGAGTGCTGGATTTTGGTGCAGGCACTGGTTCTGGTTTCTGGTGAGCCTAAAAGATTAATGTTTCCTGATTGTCTTGTATAAATATCTTTTCTTGTTGTTTGTGTTCTTGATTGATTCTTTGTGACATGTTGTTGTAGGGCGGTGAAAGAGGTTTGGCCAAATTCTGCGGAGAAGATAAACATAGTGGAACCATCGCAATCGATGCAGCGTGCAGGACGGAACTTAATACAAGGTGAATGACTTTGACTTTCCATAGTCTGTCGAAGCTCCTTAACAACACATTGTTGTGTGTTTTGATTGGTTCTCTGATCTTACTTTTGTTGTGAATATGAAAGGCCTCAAGGATTTGCCTCTGATCCATGGGTATACGAGCCTGATAGCTCTTAGTAAAGAGATCAACAAAAGAAAACAAGAGAGGAAACATGATCTTGTCATCGCTGTAGGTTCTCTCTTTTTAACTTCACATAAGCTGCGAGTCTTGTTTACTGATTGAAGTTCAAAATGTTTCTTTTTGTGGTGGGTAAGTCATATGTGCTAGGGGAGATACCATCTCTAAAAGACAGGATTTCGGTGGTTCGCCAGCTCTGGGACCTTACAGATGATCTCTTGGTATGCTTTTGTTGTGTGCCCCTTGGCGTTTTGATTTGTTGAATCCAACGAGCTTTTATGAACAGGTATTGGTTGAACCAGGAACGCCACACGGTGCTAATATTATATCTCAGATGCGGTCCCATATACTGTGGATGGAGAAGAGGGTACTTTTTCATTTGCTTGCAGATTAAAGATATATTCTAGCTCAAATTCTGTTGTCAAAAGTTAATTTGCAATGTGTTCATTTGTGTCTTAGAAACTGCGTAAACTGGAAAAGAAAATGAAGAACGATGAAACTGTAAAAGACGTGCTCGATCTCAAACTTGGTGCGCACATCGTTGCTCCAGTAAGTGTCAATATCCTTCACTTGTCAACAACTTGCTGTTTTAGTTTGCATGCAATGAATGTATTATATAACACAAAGGATGGTTGCAAACGCAGTGCCCTCATGATGGAAAGTGCCCGCTGGAAAACACTGCAAAGTATTGTCATTTTGTCCAGCGGTTGCAGAGAACCTCGTCTCAGCGTTCATACAAGGTTTCCTTTTTACTTCTTGGAGTTGCATCTGTTTAGATTTCACTCATCGCTGTGTTTGCTGATGACCCCAAACCCAAAACTAAACCTTTTTGCAGCGTACAAAAGGTGTTCCCTTGCGTGGGTTCGAGGATGAGAAGTTTTGTTTTGTGGCTTTCAGGAGAGGTCAGCGCCCACGGTTAGTTGTCTTGTATTGGTTTGAATGATTGTCAGTTTTACCTTTAAAGACAAGTTGTTAATGATTGAGTTTTGCGTTTAGGGAAGCATGGCCTCTTGACGGAATGAAGTTGGAAACACTGAAGGAGAGACGTGCAAACAGGAAACCCGAGGATCTCGAGATTGATTATGGTACGTTCAAGAGTATTGTATGTATGGAACTCATTTGCATATATAACATCTGAACCTTCTGATCTCTGTGCCTATATATGCAGAGGAATTTATAAATGCACAGGTCGTTGAAGTGCCTTACATGGATCCAAAAGAATACGACTCTGATATGGATGAGGATGAGGAACAAGAAGACGGTGAAGGCACTGTTGATGATGTGGATGTGGATGGGGATGAGGAACTAGAAGATGGAGAAGTTACTGATGAGGAAGAGGAAGAAGAAGAAGAAGAGAAGGTTGAAGACGTAGAAGAGAGTGGGAGAGCGAGTGTGGGAGGTGGATGGGGAAGAATCATATTCCCTCCATTCCGCAAGGGGAAACAAGTGACTTTGGATCTCTGCGTGCCGACAAAAGAGGATGGATCAGAGGGAGCTTTCGAAAGAAGAGTGATAACGAAAAGCAAGAACCCTGATCTTCATTTGCAGGCCAAGAAATCTTTCTGGGGAGACTTATGGCCATTGACGACTCAACAAGACATTAGCAAAGTGAAGCCAGTTGATGCTGAGTGGTGTCGCCCAGACCAAGACCCGAAGTGGGGTTCTTGGCCTTAGAGCCTCAAGAGTGAAAGACATGTAAAAACATGATTTGGTGTATTGTTAAAAAACATTTCCCATAAATAAATCATGTTTCTGTTTAAGATTGCACAAAATGAGTACAGAATCACTATACATATTGTCACAAACAAGCACAACACAACTTTTCTGTGTCATGTATATATATATATATATATATATGTATATTTTGCTCCTAAGTAGATACTTATAAATAATAAAAGAATCCTAGCTAATCTAGACTAATCACTTATGTGATGATGTGTTTTAGACACGAACAGGCAAGCCGTAGTTGTGGAAGACTCTGATCCTTCCATCCCAAGTCGCAGTGACGACCACAAGACCCCACAGGTGAGGCTGCAACACGCTCCTCCTCAGAAGCTTCAGATTCCCTCTGCTACTACTCACTGTTCCAGTTTCATCAAGCTTCTCTTCAGGCCAAGTTGTTGATCCTTTCATTGGAGAGAAACAGTCCACTTTGGGTGTATTGTTCTCCAACTCTGTGATGCAATCATATAGACTGTTCCTCATTCCCTGTCTGAGCCAAGGAGCAGCCACAGAGGCATTGTGTGAGAGAAAGCCCTCGTAAGACCTGATGCTTTTAGGTTTATCAGAAGAAGGCTTCTTGCTTGGACACTGAGAGTAATTCCACAAATGAATCCCTGAGTCCTCTGATGTTGAGAGAATGTTCTTCCCATCTAAAATGAATGAAGCAGATGTTGTGCGAAGGCTAGAAGCTGCAAGCACAGAGAAAGAGAGAGGGAGATTACATGTTTGTTCTAAAGCAGAACAAAAGCAATCCTTATGGAGACAGATAACCAACCTTTAAACTTGCAGATTACATCATCTCCGGATATGATCCGAATCTTAGAATCAGCAAAAGTAACCATTACTTTGTCAGGATCATTGGGAAGAAACTCGAGACCAGTGATCCTTTTGCTTGAAGCCTTCTTCTTCCCATGTAAGTTAATCTCTCTGTCCATTTGCAGCTGCTTCTCGAGAATATGGTAGAAGCGACAGTTCCCTGTCATGGAGCCTATGACTACACCCTGCACAAACAAGTAAAAGGAAACATTCTCTAATAAGCAAACTGTGACAAAAAATGAAAAAGTTAACACTCTAAAGTGCTTTAAACAAAGTACCTTTGCATCTGGACGAAAGCAGACAGCTGTTACAATGTCTCTTATATCTGTGTAGTCAACAACTCGACAACGGGACACATCCCATATTCGAACTTTCCCATCAATTGATCCGCTAATGAAGTAATTGTCATCCACAGGGTTAAATGCCACACAAGTCACTGTGGAGATAAAGAAAAAGAAGATGTGAGTGAGAGAGTACAAAGCAAAGAGAAGCCAAAAGCAGCATTGATCAAAGAAGAAGAAGAAGCTCACCGAAATTGTTATGAGGGAAAGTTGTGAGACATTCATCAGAACCTACTCTCCATAAACGAACAGTCTCATCCACAGAAGATGACAGCAGATACTGCACCAAAAGTTGAAACATGTAAGAGGACAATACAGAAGAATCAAAGACAAAGAGTATGTAGGAAGATGTTTTACTTACCCCATTCTCCGACCAGGAAAGATCCAAGATCTCACCAACATGTCCTCTAAACTCATGCAGAGGCTTCTCAGATAAACTAAAGATCTTCGAGGGTAAGACAACACAAGTTGAGTCCGACGACTTCCTCAGAAAACTCGTCTTCTTCTCTACTTTCTCCTTGTTCATATTATTAAGAGGCTCAATCTGAGAATGCTGATTCATCCCAAAGTAAACACCATTAGAATCAACCTCAGATGCTACTTCATACTTATCTGTTCTCTCTTCCTCCACTACGCTCCAAACTCGAACCACACAGTCTTCACCAGCACTCGCAATGTATCTCCCATCATGAGAAAACTTCATGGCTAACACAGAGCCTTCATGCGCTGCAAAATCTTGGTCAATACACAGAGACGAGAGCTCCTTGACTTGCTTCTTGTAAGTCTGAACCTTCGCAACTCGCTTCATTCCTTCACAGTCCAGAGACTCGAGGACATGTGTCAACACACCAAGCTTCTTCAACCAAGACTGTGCTCCTCCTTTCAGAGAATCATATCTACGACTGCTCGATGGAGAGTTGTCAAAATCACTACCGGATCTACTTGAACCGGAATCAGTTAACCCTTCAGGCATCATACTAGTGCTACTACTTGAATCGTTCCTGCTCATCACCAAGGATTGATCATCCGTGTCCTCAGATGATGATGATGATGAAACAGTGGATTGATCAAATCCAGAGGACTTAGTAGATTCATTCCTCGACAACACCTCCTTCACTCTATCATCAGAAGAAGACTCGTTGTTGGCAACTTCTTGAACATCTTCAGAGTCCTCCAAGGAATCGTCTTCTGCAGTCTTTTTGAAACTAAAGCCCATAGATTGGAGAAACTTACGCCTTCGGTTGGAAACACTGTCAGGCTTCTCGGTCCAGAGATCTAAACCGAATTCAGATGATGTTGTTGTTGCTGCTACGTCTTGTTCAGGGGCATCAAAGAAGCAATCTTCGTCTTCTTCATCCCCACGAGTACCCATCACACTCTGTTTGCTCTGTAAACAAAACAGAGAAAAAAAGGAACGAAATTGGTAAGAAAGGATTCAACTTTGGGTAGCATTCAAAGTCTAACCTTTTAAGTGCTAGTCAAATCAAACAGTAGAGAGAAGAGCGAAATGTGAAAAGCAGAATCAGTCAAACCCAAAAATAAACCTAAAAAAAGGGAATTTCCATAGTTCACGGCAGAGGAAGAAGAAGAAGAAGGGATTAATTATGAAGTTGATGAAGAGATTGCTTCCAAGTCAATTAAAAACAACGAATTTTTATCATATAACTACAGACATAAGTCATAACACAGAACTAGTGCTTAGAGGATTTTGCTTACCTGTCCCACCAAACCTAGAAATCGCTCTTTCCGAATACAAATTGTCGTCGAAATCGAAGAAGAAGAAGAAGGAGGAGGAGGGCTATTAAGAACCCAAAGAATGAACGGGTGTGAAATTATAATTTGTCGGTTGGATTCACATCACACCCTTTGGAAGCTAAAGCCAAATCGTATATACAAAAGCTTTCATCTTTGGGAAGGTTTAAGAGGGTCGCGTTTTATTTCCGCTATTATCGGCAAATTAGGAAGAATAAAAAGGAGGGAGATTTCGGATTTTCTGAAATTAAAGAAAAACAAAAAAAGGGGATTTTCTTCGATGTACGAAGAAAGGTAGAAGAAAGGAAAGAAGTACAAATATGTAAATCTCTCTTATCTTAGACTGACTTGTCTTTTTCTTTTTTGTTCATTGGTCAACCACTTACACTGACTTCCATTTCTCTACTTGTCTTGTTTAATCTCTATTTGCAAATGTCCACAAAATACTATATTTTTAAGCTGATTTTATTAATCTTGTTATAGAAAAAGTTTCTATCATTATCAGACCAACAACAAAAAAAAATTGTTATTTTGAGTTTTAACTATTATATAATCCTTCGTTTCCTAATATAATAGTTTGAGTTTTATAAAATAAGACTTAATTAAACTTACATGTAAACTTCCTATAAACTTCTCATGTACATGTATACAACCAACGAAAAAGAACGGGCTCTTGACATGTGGAACTTTTTTTTTCAACCTAACCGAAAGAGAGTTAGTTTAAGTGAAAAATCAAATCCTACCAAAAGATCAAGAAGAGAGTTTTCCTCTCAAAAAGTTATTTAAATTATTTTCTTGTTATGATCATCATACCTATGAGTTAAATACATCAAAAAACGCTTGGTTTAATTTTAGTAAATATTCTGTATGGACATGAACAGAAAGATAGGTGGCCTCGAGAAAACGTGGCTTTGATGACATTTTCAATTTGTGACCACCGAATGAGTATTGTATTATAATCAGAGAGCAGATAACACGCACGCACACACAAGTAGAAATAGCCAAATAGTTTGCCTTGTTCCTTGTCGTCTCTAAGACCAACTCCAATCGAACGGCATAACGGCATATTTGGTGCAGAATCATCTCCAATCACACGGCAAACTTCACACCAAATCTTTTTTTTTGGTGTTTTGTGAACAGTGTCACACCATATTTGGTGTGACACTGTTCACAAAACACCAAAAAATATTCTTTTTTTTTTCATTTATCTTTTAATAAAATAAGTGTTATATTAATAAAATAAGTATTTGTTTATTGAGTAACTAAGTGTATTTTAAGTTTAAAAAAAGTTGCTATTTAAAAATGATAAAACATTTTTATATTTTGCATTTTAAATTATAATTATAACTAGTATTCCACACAAAATATAAGTTAAACATAAATTATAACTAAAAATACATATTGAAATTCAACAAAAAACATTGGAAAACATAGGATTACAAAATTAAAAACAAACAAACATAAGAAAAATACTTAAATGCAACAATTTATTTTTTAAGAACATAATCTAATTTCCGGGAAAATAATTTCCGTCTCCACCAAGATAACGATAGTATTGGGTAAAATCTTGTGGATCATTTGGTGCTCTTTCATCTCCACCTTCAACGTGGTTTCCTTGAAATTGGTTTCCTTGAGTTTGATCTCCTTGATTTTGAGATGCTCGATATTGGCTGTGAGAACCTTCTCCGTGTTCTTCATATTGGTCTGTTGGTGCTCTTCTTTTCAAAATTTTCTCTCTTTCATTTTCGATATACGCACGACACCCTGGATCACTTATAGAATTTAAATCTGTAAATAATATTCTATTTTCTTCTTTCATTTTTGCTACCTGCACCTTCTGTCTTTGAATTTCGTTTCTCTCGGCAGTACCTTTAGAAATAGCTTTGATAAGCTTATCACTTTGCTCCATCATTTGTTTAAATTGATCTGAAGATTGTTGTTGTTTCTTTGCTTTCTTCACACCAATAGGTCGCTGAGAGGAATTAAAAGTGGTTTCTTCACTACTCATATTTAGATCAAATGAACTCATACCATGCGATGGCGATGACTCATCTTGGAATGATTGAGATGACATGACATTACGGCGTTCTTCTTGAAATGCAGTGGTTCTACTAGTGTGGTTGCTTGCAAATTTCTCAATACCTTTGAGAATAGGCCATACATGATCAAATTTGAATCCTGTCTTGTATTTGACATCTTGTCTTAACAACATCTTTGCTTGGTTTAACTGATTAATATTATAAGAAAAAACATAAACATGTTAGCAAATAAAACAAAGAAAAATGACAAAAATTAGAAATAGTTCAAATATATACTTACAATATCTTGGTCGGAAGCACCACTTGGATTTTTATTTTCAATCTGGTTAACGCATCCCCTCAGCTTGGAGACTGCAGAAAGAATTTTTGCCATTCGGGTTTCTAAGGATCTTTGTGGTCTTGGTTGATTACGAAAAATCTCAGATTTATCATATTCAACAAAAACCCTCCTCCAAAACTGATCTCCTGATTGATTTATCCCAATGATTGGATTTTGAGAAATATCAAGATACACATGACATAAATGAATATCTTCTTCCATAGAATATGAAGCAGATCGAGGTGAAGCCATTGCAAAAGAAATATTTGTGGTAAGTAAGTGACTGTAAGATGTGTGATCATTCAAAGAGTAGTATACATTTATATAGAGAACTGAAGAAACAAATCAACGGTTAGATCTTCGCTGAACAACTTCAACGGTCTAGATTTAGTCGTATTTTTCTGATTGATAAAAAGCATGAAGTGACGAGTGAATGCAACGGTTAGATCTTAGCCGAACAATTTCAACGGCCTAGATTTAGTCTTATTTTTCTGATTGATAACAAAGCATGAAGTGAGTAGTGAATGCAACGGTTAGATCTTAGCCGAAGAATTTCAACGGCTTAGATTTAGTCTTATTTTTCTGATTGATAAAAAAGCTTGAAGTGACTAATCAATGCAACGGTTAGATTTTGGCCGAATAATTTCAACGGCCTAGATTAAGTCGTATTTTTCTGATTGATAAAAAGTATGAAGCGACTAGTGAATGCAACGGTTAGATCTTAGCCGAAGAATTTCAACGGCTTAGATTTAGTCTTATTTTTCTGATTGATAAAAAAGCGTGAAGTGACTAATCAATGCAACGGTTAGATTTTGGCCGAACAATTTCAACGGCCTAGATTTAGTCTTATTTTTTTGATTGATAAAAAGCTAGAAGTGACTAATCAATGCAACGGTTAGATCTTTGCCGAATAATTTTAACGGCCTAGATTTATTCGTATAGTTCTGATTTCAAAAAAAAATTATGAGGTGACTAATCAATGCAACGGTTAGATCTTGGCTGAACAAATTCAACGACTTAGATTTAATCGTATTTTCTGATTGAATAAAAAAGATAATTGAAAGTGATAATTTCTAACACTATAAAATGGGTTCCTTGTCTTGAGACTAAAATGCATATCATCTTTACTTTCTTCTCAAAATCATGAATTTCAACTATGGTAGTTCATCTTATACAAATTTTTCTTCTTCTTCTTCTTCATCTGATGATGAATTTTACGATGATATCGAAAAGCAGGCAGTAACTCAAATCACTGCAAATACTAATTTTCTCATCACTCAAAATCTATTTAATTCTGAGGGTTCTCATCGCGGATCAATTCCTGGTCATATAGTTATCAATCGTGACCGGGAAAATGCTGCTCGCAATCTCTTTAATGACTATTTTTCAGATAACCCTCTTTTTTCCGAGACAATGTTTCGAAGAAGATTTCGAATGAGCCGTCCCTTGTTTCTCCGTATTTTCGATGCTATACAAAGACATGACAATCACTTTGTCCAGCAAAGAGACGGTCTCGGTAAACTTGGGTTGTCTGGTTTGCAAAAAATCACTGCTGCATTTCGAATGTTAGCATACGGTTTACCGGCGGATTCTACTGATGAGTATATCAAAATAGGGGAGTCTACGGCTATAGAAAGTTTGAAGAAATTTTGCCGTGCTATTGTCGAGGTGTTTTCCAACCGCTATCTTCGATCACCTAACGCTAACGATGTTGCACGGCTACTTCGCATTGGTGAAAGCCGAGGATTTCCAGGTATGTTGGGTAGTTTAGATTGTATGCATTGGAAATGGAAAAACTGCCCAACTGCTTGGGGAGGACAATATGCTGGTCGGAGTGGATCTCCTACAATTATTTTAGAAGCTGTAGCTGATTATGATCTTTGGATTTGGCATGCATACTTTGGTCTACCAGGAACTAACAATGATATTAATGTGCTAGAAGCGTCTCATCTTTTTGCTAATCTAGCTGAAGGAACGGCTCCACCTGCTAATTATGTTATTAATGGGAAAAACTATAATATGGGATATTATCTAACTGATGGTATATATCCAAAATGGTCCACTCTTGTTCAAACAATTCATCAACCACGTGGTCCAAAAAAGAAATTATTTGCAAAGAAGCAAGAAGGATGTAGAAAGGATGTGGAACGTGCATTTGGAGTATTGCAGTCAAGATTTGCAATTGTTGCCGGGCCATCACGCTTTTGGAATAAGGAAGTGTTACATGATATTATGACAACTTGTATTATAATGCATAATATGATCATAGAAGATGAACGTGTTGATGATGCACATATTGAAGAACGAGCTGAAGTTCCAATTGCGGATGTTGAGAGGACTGGTGATGATGATGTTCAATTTCAAGAATTTTTAGCTCGACACAAAAAAATCAAAGATCGTGAAGCGCATATTGAACTTCGAAATGCATTAATTGAACATTTGTGATCTGAATATACTAATTCTGAAAATTAGTATGATATGATGTAATTTGTTTTTATTATTTCTAAATTCTGAATTGTAATTTGTATTAATTTAATAATGAATTAGTTTTGAATAATTAAGCATTCATTAAAACTTTTTAGAAAAATAAAAGAATCTTAAATTTAATAATATAATATAAAAGAATATTCTTTTTAGTGTGAGATTTGGTGTTTGTGGTTGGAGTTGAAAAAAAAAGTAGAACACCAAAACACCAAATTTGGTGTAGGAGCAACACCAAATATGGTGTGTGGGTTGGAGATGCCCTAAGACCAACTCCAATCGAACGGCATAACGGCATATTTGGTGCAGAATCATCTCCAATCACACGGCAAACTTCACACCAAATCTTTTTTTTTGGTGTTTTGTGAACAGTGTCACACCATATTTGGTGTGACACTGTTCACAAAACACCAAAAAATATTCTTTTTTTTTTCATTTATCTTTTAATAAAATAAGTGTTATATTAATAAAATAAGTATTTGTTTATTGAGTAACTAAGTGTATTTTAAGTTTAAAAAAAGTTGCTATTTAAAAATGATAAAACATTTTTATATTTTGCATTTTAAATTATAATTATAACTAGTATTCCACACAAAATATAAGTTAAACATAAATTATAACTAAAAATACATATTGAAATTCAACAAAAAACATTGGAAAACATAGGATTACAAAATTAAAAACAAACAAACATAAGAAAAATACTTAAATGCAACAATTTATTTTTTAAGAACATAATCTAATTTCCGGGAAAATAATTTCCGTCTCCACCAAGATAACGATAGTATTGGGTAAAATCTTGTGGATCATTTGGTGCTCTTTCATCTCCACCTTCAACGTGGTTTCCTTGAAATTGGTTTCCTTGAGTTTGATCTCCTTGATTTTGAGATGCTCGATATTGGCTGTGAGAACCTTCTCCGTGTTCTTCATATTGGTCTGTTGGTGCTCTTCTTTTCAAAATTTTCTCTCTTTCATTTTCGATATACGCACGACACCCTGGATCACTTATAGAATTTAAATCTGTAAATAATATTCTATTTTCTTCTTTCATTTTTGCTACCTGCACCTTCTGTCTTTGAATTTCGTTTCTCTCGGCAGTACCTTTAGAAATAGCTTTGATAAGCTTATCACTTTGCTCCATCATTTGTTTAAATTGATCTGAAGATTGTTGTTGTTTCTTTGCTTTCTTCACACCAATAGGTCGCTGAGAGGAATTAAAAGTGGTTTCTTCACTACTCATATTTAGATCAAATGAACTCATACCATGCGATGGCGATGACTCATCTTGGAATGATTGAGATGACATGACATTACGGCGTTCTTCTTGAAATGCAGTGGTTCTACTAGTGTGGTTGCTTGCAAATTTCTCAATACCTTTGAGAATAGGCCATACATGATCAAATTTGAATCCTGTCTTGTATTTGACATCTTGTCTTAACAACATCTTTGCTTGGTTTAACTGATTAATATTATAAGAAAAAACATAAACATGTTAGCAAATAAAACAAAGAAAAATGACAAAAATTAGAAATAGTTCAAATATATACTTACAATATCTTGGTCGGAAGCACCACTTGGATTTTTATTTTCAATCTGGTTAACGCATCCCCTCAGCTTGGAGACTGCAGAAAGAATTTTTGCCATTCGGGTTTCTAAGGATCTTTGTGGTCTTGGTTGATTACGAAAAATCTCAGATTTATCATATTCAACAAAAACCCTCCTCCAAAACTGATCTCCTGATTGATTTATCCCAATGATTGGATTTTGAGAAATATCAAGATACACATGACATAAATGAATATCTTCTTCCATAGAATATGAAGCAGATCGAGGTGAAGCCATTGCAAAAGAAATATTTGTGGTAAGTAAGTGACTGTAAGATGTGTGATCATTCAAAGAGTAGTATACATTTATATAGAGAACTGAAGAAACAAATCAACGGTTAGATCTTCGCTGAACAACTTCAACGGTCTAGATTTAGTCGTATTTTTCTGATTGATAAAAAGCATGAAGTGACGAGTGAATGCAACGGTTAGATCTTAGCCGAACAATTTCAACGGCCTAGATTTAGTCTTATTTTTCTGATTGATAACAAAGCATGAAGTGAGTAGTGAATGCAACGGTTAGATCTTAGCCGAAGAATTTCAACGGCTTAGATTTAGTCTTATTTTTCTGATTGATAAAAAAGCTTGAAGTGACTAATCAATGCAACGGTTAGATTTTGGCCGAATAATTTCAACGGCCTAGATTAAGTCGTATTTTTCTGATTGATAAAAAGTATGAAGCGACTAGTGAATGCAACGGTTAGATCTTAGCCGAAGAATTTCAACGGCTTAGATTTAGTCTTATTTTTCTGATTGATAAAAAAGCGTGAAGTGACTAATCAATGCAACGGTTAGATTTTGGCCGAACAATTTCAACGGCCTAGATTTAGTCTTATTTTTTTGATTGATAAAAAGCTAGAAGTGACTAATCAATGCAACGGTTAGATCTTTGCCGAATAATTTTAACGGCCTAGATTTATTCGTATAGTTCTGATTTCAAAAAAAAATTATGAGGTGACTAATCAATGCAACGGTTAGATCTTGGCTGAACAAATTCAACGACTTAGATTTAATCGTATTTTCTGATTGAATAAAAAAGATAATTGAAAGTGATAATTTCTAACACTATAAAATGGGTTCCTTGTCTTGAGACTAAAATGCATATCATCTTTACTTTCTTCTCAAAATCATGAATTTCAACTATGGTAGTTCATCTTATACAAATTTTTCTTCTTCTTCTTCTTCATCTGATGATGAATTTTACGATGATATCGAAAAGCAGGCAGTAACTCAAATCACTGCAAATACTAATTTTCTCATCACTCAAAATCTATTTAATTCTGAGGGTTCTCATCGCGGATCAATTCCTGGTCATATAGTTATCAATCGTGACCGGGAAAATGCTGCTCGCAATCTCTTTAATGACTATTTTTCAGATAACCCTCTTTTTTCCGAGACAATGTTTCGAAGAAGATTTCGAATGAGCCGTCCCTTGTTTCTCCGTATTTTCGATGCTATACAAAGACATGACAATCACTTTGTCCAGCAAAGAGACGGTCTCGGTAAACTTGGGTTGTCTGGTTTGCAAAAAATCACTGCTGCATTTCGAATGTTAGCATACGGTTTACCGGCGGATTCTACTGATGAGTATATCAAAATAGGGGAGTCTACGGCTATAGAAAGTTTGAAGAAATTTTGCCGTGCTATTGTCGAGGTGTTTTCCAACCGCTATCTTCGATCACCTAACGCTAACGATGTTGCACGGCTACTTCGCATTGGTGAAAGCCGAGGATTTCCAGGTATGTTGGGTAGTTTAGATTGTATGCATTGGAAATGGAAAAACTGCCCAACTGCTTGGGGAGGACAATATGCTGGTCGGAGTGGATCTCCTACAATTATTTTAGAAGCTGTAGCTGATTATGATCTTTGGATTTGGCATGCATACTTTGGTCTACCAGGAACTAACAATGATATTAATGTGCTAGAAGCGTCTCATCTTTTTGCTAATCTAGCTGAAGGAACGGCTCCACCTGCTAATTATGTTATTAATGGGAAAAACTATAATATGGGATATTATCTAACTGATGGTATATATCCAAAATGGTCCACTCTTGTTCAAACAATTCATCAACCACGTGGTCCAAAAAAGAAATTATTTGCAAAGAAGCAAGAAGGATGTAGAAAGGATGTGGAACGTGCATTTGGAGTATTGCAGTCAAGATTTGCAATTGTTGCCGGGCCATCACGCTTTTGGAATAAGGAAGTGTTACATGATATTATGACAACTTGTATTATAATGCATAATATGATCATAGAAGATGAACGTGTTGATGATGCACATATTGAAGAACGAGCTGAAGTTCCAATTGCGGATGTTGAGAGGACTGGTGATGATGATGTTCAATTTCAAGAATTTTTAGCTCGACACAAAAAAATCAAAGATCGTGAAGCGCATATTGAACTTCGAAATGCATTAATTGAACATTTGTGGTCTGAATATACTAATTCTGAAAATTAGTATGATATGATGTAATTTGTTTTTATTATTTCTAAATTCTGAATTGTAATTTGTATTAATTTAATAATGAATTAGTTTTGAATAATTAAGCATTCATTAAAACTTTTTAGAAAAATAAAAGAATCTTAAATTTAATAATATAATATAAAAGAATATTCTTTTTAGTGTGAGATTTGGTGTTTGTGGTTGGAGTTGAAAAAAAAAGTAGAACACCAAAACACCAAATTTGGTGTAGGAGCAACACCAAATATGGTGTGTGGGTTGGAGATGCCCTAAAGTCTCTAATTATATAGTTAGCGACTAAACAAATCAGATTATTTGTTAATTGATTTTTAAGTGGTAGCCATTTGATGGTACTCCGCTACGCTCGTCACACGGCTCACGTCACGTGACCAGACGTCTATTGTTGTTGTTTTGAAAGAACAGAAAACGAACGTTTGGTATCTTTAATCAAAATCTATCAGTCTCAAATTCAATACAAATTGTACTTATAGCTTAATTTGAAATGGTTTTTAATTTCGAGCTAAATAGCTTAATTTTCAACATACACGAAGCTAACCACATATTTTATAGTTTTGTGACCATCTAAAATGATTTGGGACTGAGTCATGAATAGCATCTGGCTTTCTTTCCTCCCTTACAAAGAAACAATGTCATGTCACGACTAGTCTACATCAATCAACTACACAAATAACACCAATTCTATTTTCAAATAAAGTTGGTGCACCCGTCGTTTCCCTATTATTATGTCAAAAATCACGTTCAGAAAATTAATTTTAAAAAAAAAAACTAATATCAACGTCTATATAAATAAAATAAAATACATTCCCACACGTAACGTACCTTGTTTTTCTAATTGTATTTTGTTGACAAAATAGTTCCTCCATGAAAGATTAAATCAATTTTCGAAGGCCTACCACTCACCCGCCCAAATAATAAATAAGCACTACCGGGAGATAGTAGTACTGCCAATTTATTAAACATTGTGATCTAACTAAAATATAAAAGCTCATTACTTAACTGGATGGGTAGCCTATTCTTGAATATAAATTAAATAAACGACTATGGTGGTCAAGTTATAAATTAGTGGAAATGTGATTTTTGCATGGACTGACAAAGATACTACAAAATTCTAGTCTTTTGTAAATAATTGTAAAATAGTGTGTTATCTACTAAAATAACTATATTATGTATCATTTACTTAATTATGAGAAATGTATCTATTGCATGTCACAATAGAAGAATCGACTCGAGGGCAATAGATGTGATTATCCAAAAGGAGTTTGGATTTTTCACGTGAAGAGAAAAATAAAAAGAAAGAAAAGAATGATAAAAACAAAAATGGAAGGTGAAGAGTACGAATCGTGCCGTGGGCGTGGGGTATCCGCATTATGATGTATCAACAAATTTTCAGACTGTCTTATGTGTTACACTTACACATCAAATAAAATAAAATTTCCGAAATGATTAGCAACAACAAACAAATATAGTGTGACAAAGGTTAAAACATCTGAGAGAGTGAGAGGTAACAATGATAACAAAAAACAAACCCGCGAACACAACGTTTTGGGCTTTTCTCAAGTAGGAGTTAAATACTTTTTGGGCTTCCAAAAGTCATTCATGTAAACTCGCCTGATATGTAACCAATGGCAATCTAAACATTTAAGGGACGAAAGCAATTCTCAAGTCTCATCTTAGCTATCAAAAGAGATAACGTGGATGAGGCAACACCACAGAATAACATTGCTAAGAACATTTGTGTCAAGTAAGCTAAGAGATTTTTAGTCATTAGTGTTGCTCGATGTTTGATGGTGGTGCTTCTTTCCAAACCTTGTATTCATAATTTCATATAATTTGATTAGTTATACAAGTTTGAAAACAAACAAGAGAATGTAATCTTTGTTTTATAGCTAAGGTTTGAGTCTGCATTCAAACCCTACCAATGTATATCTCTCTTTTTTCTTCCATATTTGCATCGGACCCTACCCTAGCTACCGTACGAAATAATATTATAGGACGAAATTTGTAATATCTAACCAATTATTCAACTGGGATGTGTGGTCCAAAACATCAGCGATGGCACGCCCTAAATTATCGGGGGGTTGAATTTTAGCTTCAATTTACAATGTTACGTATACTTTATATTATTGAAACAATCCTATATCGAAACAAACAAAAAAACGAATGTTTTACTAGGACGTTTAGTGAATACTATGTTGTAATATATTGTATTCTAGTAAATTGTTCAATTATAAGTTTCCCTCATTCCATATTGAGGCATCAATTGCCCCAGTTGCCTAGTAATAATATTGGTTGGCTTGGTCCCATAAACATATATAGGTTCCTAAATAGTAATGGATTCTTTAGATACCAAAGCAAGTGTCCATCTACACTAGCTTCGCTTAATATAGTTGCTAACTTGCTATGTCCACATGCATCATTTCGATTTTCGTACACATACATATAATTAATCATCTAAATCCTAGCTAAGAGTATACTAATTAATTAAATAAATATTCTGTCTAGGCGAGGGTTACAAAAAGTTATTTAATTGTGTAAAAAAACTTTAGAAATTTAGTTTGTAATTTGTCACAGGCCATAGGATATAATTCACATACGATTTTTCCGGTCGTCACATATATTACATAGACAATGCATGTCAGCATGTGAGATGTACCATGCATGTTAGGTTAAAGGTAGATCATTCAATCCTTTCCATATCCATAAAGCATATGATATGATATCACTAGTCTCAAGTCTCAAACAACAAATCAGATATATATATTTTTTATTAGACGTGAAGTTCGCTGATGTAGTGTGACCTAACATCTACTCACGAGTTTGATTGGGACTCGTTAGTGTTTTTGGAGTCCCTCGTAGAAACCTAATCGGATGAATAAAATAACTCAAACGGTTAGTTGTTCTGTGCATCAACGACGCGTCACTGTTCTTGTTCTAGCACGGGCTTCGTTTTTATACAATTATCTGCCTATTTTGAGAATATTTTCATCACTCTCAAGTCGGCAAAATGTAGGGTCATCATCAGTCATTAAATTAGTCACTAATTTGTGTTTCCTATTAATTGATATCCAAACATATATTCGTCATATAGTTTCAACGGAGAATTGTGGAATCAGCTAACTATAGTATTATAATTTGCGTGAGGAATTTAGATTGGCAATGGCACACACCCAAATAGCATTATTTTGTGAGAATTTCTTTCACGTTAGGAAAACGAAAAAAGTGTGTCTACTACTATACTTGATTTAATAGTGATAATGTTATAACTGTGTTCTAAACATCGGCGATTACCGGTTAATCGGTCGGAAAATCGTTCAACGGCCGACCACCGTGGAGATTAATCAAAATCGGAGATTTTTTGGTCAACGACATATAATTTGAAAAAACTTAAAATTTTCATTTGCTTTAACTTAGAAATCCAATATTGTATTGTAGATATGTAAGATTGGGACAAAGACAAACACGAAAAACTTAGATCTAGCATAAAAAAATGCAAAAAATAATGTAGTGGGTGCTGTAAATCGAACGGCTCATTAGAGTTTCCTGAACAAAATTTTGGGAAAGAGATGAAGAGTAATTTACAATTATACCCTTCATTAAAGCGAAACTAAGGAAAAATATGAAAACGAGTCTGCCGCAGATCAAACTTGTGAACAATATGATTAAGAACTGGCACGTTACCGCCAGACCGCATCAAGTATTGTCATAAATCACCTAAACCTATATTTATTTCTACAGAAAAGTTGAAAAAATCTTAAAAAAGAAATGAAAATTACAATATCTAATTTTTGGAATATGAATATCATTAATATGTGTTACTTATACAGTTATATATGTAAATATATTTTAAAATTAGATTAAATATAGTCAAAATTCATCCCCGTTTAATCTCCGCTTAATCTCCGTTTTAAAAAAAATCCCAAATCCTGACCCGACCGCCCGATTAACGATTACCGATGTTTTGAACATAGGTTATAACTAGGTGTAACCTAAATTCCTAAATCCTAATTAGTCCTAGTGAAAGCGAAGGCAAGATGGTGACGTTGGATCGCAATATAGAATACTAGAAGAAGGAGAAGAAGATGGTGGGGCCCTCGGGAGAGATCGAACGGCTGAGATGAAAAAGGAATCGTTTCTTAGGGCCAGAAATGACCCAAACAGGTGGAGCCCGCAGGATGACTAATCTCCACCGTCCAACTCGAAAATATTCGTTTCTCCTCTCCTCCGGTCGACTCACAAACACCACATCTTCAATCACACCTTTTTGGTGCTCTTCCCTGTGGAGTCCAAATCCTCGACACGTGTCGTGATCTCACTGGCGCGTATGGGTCCCACTCTCTGGCGTGATTCTCACCCTTCCCACATCTGACGGCTGCAGTTTGCCGCCGGGGGTGGTCTGTCTCTTCATCCACAAACGCCGCCGGTTACAGTTATATGCTTTTGTCTAGAGTCTAGACGATGTCAAAGATCAACGGCTTGAAGTGGAACCATGATTTAATCTGGACCGTAGATTCATTTTCCTTTTAGAAAAGTGGGGAGGTGTGGGTCCCATGTTTCAGTAGAGGCGTTTCTCTTGCTTGTTAAGACAACACAACACACAACTCCAACTCCACTCATGTCCAAATTTATACCACTATTCTTCTAATTTCGACCTCTCACATGTAATGTAAGTAACACTTGTATCGAAAAAGGTTTTCGGGTTATAAAATGTAATGGAAAACACTTAAAGCTATGGTTTCTTTAAGAAAACTGGACAATAGTTAAAAAAGAGTCGGAAGCAAAATGTGATGTAGTATTTCAATGGATAGGCGAGTCATGGTGATGTGACAATAAAACATCTTCTTTTTTTCAAAGCTTTACTCTATATATAGCTAGCTTACTTTTACTACTACTAATCAAACTTCTACCTCAAATGAATTACTATATATGACATGTATAGAAAAATGGACCTCTCTTTACAAGGAGAAGAATGCACTATTATTAATTTAGTAACCTCTAAGATCATCAATAAGACATTAAATGTTCTAAGTTCTAACTCTACGATCATCAATAAGAACAAACCAAAAATACAGTAGAGATATTTGTAGGAACGAAGTACGAACACATGGATAATACAATTTTTGTATAATTAAGAAAAAAGAAGAAAGAGATAATGGTAGAGAGAGTAAAGTACAGTAATAAAGATTCGTGGGACGGCGGGCGCATAGTTTGAGAGAGTGTCAGAGTCATCAGAAGACATAAACTCTTTTTTTTCTTTTCTCTCTCTTACGAAGAATCCATCAAAGCTGCCAAGCCACACACTATATACGTGTGTGTATTTGTGTATATATATATTCCACTAAAGCGACATTTTTTTAGTATTTTCTTAAATCTATTAAAATTCTCTTTTTTCGTCTTCTTCTTGCTTTTTTCAAATACCAGCTTTACCTTTCCACACACACTTCTTCCTTTTTCTCTCTCTCTCTCTCTACCTTTCTCTCTTCTTCTTCTTCTTCTTCTTCTTCACGGCTTTGATCAGCTTGCAATTTTCCATAGCCATGGACACAGCTAAATGGCCTCAGGTATATATATCTTTACTTTACTTTTATTTACTAATCTCTCTAAAGTTTCCTCCTTTATCAATAAAGCTCTCAAAGAAAAGAAACTGCTTTACTTTCTCTAAGATTTTCTTTTCCGATTAAAGTTGCCATCTTTTGAAAAGCTAGAAGAAGATGAACAAGTTAAAACGAAATTTCCAATCTTTTGTTTTGTGACTTATCTAAGAGAATAATTATATGATTAAAGGAGTTTGTTGTGAAGCCGATGAACGAGATCGTGACCAACACATGCTTGAAACAGCCGAATCCCATTGGTGCTGCTGCTACTCCGGTGGAGAGGAAAGCGAGACCGGAGAAAGATCAGGCTTTGAACTGTCCGAGATGCAGCTCCTTGAACACCAAGTTCTGTTACTACAACAACTACAGCCTGACGCAGCCAAGGTACTTCTGTAAGGACTGTCGGAGGTATTGGACCGAAGGTGGGTCCCTCAGGAACATCCCCATCGGTGGTGGCATCAGAAAGAACAAGAGATCTTCTTCCATTTCCAATTCCTCTTCACCTTCAAAGAAGTCTCTTTTTGCCAACAAGGACACGCCTCCACCACCACTTCCACATGTAAACCCTAAGATCGGTGGTGTGAATGCCAACGAGCCGGCTAAAGATCCCAACTTGGCGTTTTCTCAGGGTTTTGGGAATGCCCATGAGGTTAAAGATCTCAACTTGGCGTTTTCTCAAGGGTTTGGGATGGCTCATCATCATCTACATCAACAACATCAGAACATTCCTGAGTTTCTGCAAGTACTACCCAACAACATGAAGAACAACAACCCACTTGTCTCAACCTCTTCAGCTTTGGAGCTTTTAGGGATCTCTAACTCCTCCTCCAATTCCTCTAATTCTCGCCCTGCTTTCTTGCCTTTTCCTAACATTCACGACTCATCGATCAGTTACACACCAGCGTCTGGCTTTGGTCTGAGTTACCCACAGTTTCAAGATTTCATGAGACCAGCTTTGGGCTTCTCTCTCGATGGTGGGTATGGTGGGGATCCTCTACATCAAGAAGAGGGATCCAGTGGCACTACTACAGCCACGAATAATGGGAGGGGTTTGCTGCCGTTTGAGAGCCTGAAACATCCAGTGCCATCATCAAGCAGAAGCACCAATAGTGGTGGCAATGGGGATGGGAATGGGAATGATCATGAACATGAGAAAGAAGAAGGAGAAGCTGACCAGTCTGTTGGGTTTTGGAATGGCATGCTAAGTACTGGTGCTTCTGCTGCCTCTGGTGGTCGTTCTTGGCAATGATTATAGAGTCAAAAGACCCACAAAAAAGCATAAAGTTTAAATTTTTCATCCAAATTTTTAAAAGATGAGGGAGGTTTAACTACCATCTGGATGTTTGCTATGTTATTAGTCCTCTTCCTTCGGTTTTCTTTTTCTTAAAAAAATTATTGACTTTGTTGGGTTGGGGATGGATACTGTAAGACTTTTTGTATTTGAATCGAATCAATCTCAGTTGTTCGTTACCTAAATTTATGGGTTCTAAGCATCATTAGAGCATCCTGCCTAATAGTCTCTCATAATTAAGAACATCCTCTATCATAATGGTTTGTGTATCACAACTTTGGTGTAAAGACTGTTGTACAATTTAGCTACCAAATTTCGAGGTGTAGAGAAATGGTCATATTGACCTCTTTTAGACATAAAGCCTGTTAGTGTGTACTTTATAGGTAAAAGCCAAAACCCATTTAGTTTTCTATTCTTCTGATATTAGTCACATGATTATCTACTATACAAAACTCTACTTAACTTTAGTGAAAGACTGAAGAAACACAAAACGGTCAGTTTCTTAAACCAACTTGTTTATAAACCATTTTAATTCGAAAGAGTACAAGATAGAATTAATGGAGGCACTCCAACATTCCCCTCGGACTTTGTAACACTCTAGACTCTCTCCATCATCATCATTACGCCCACTACACTCGCTCTCTCTCTCTCTTCCCAACGCACAAAACATTTGTATTTGATTGGGTGTAAAACATAGTTGTGTTTAAGAATGCTGCTTACAACCATTTAATGTCAATTTAAGATGATGTATAGAGTAGTTAATTTGATCTTCACTGTGGTTGGTTCCGTACAACAGAGATTTACTAGTAAAAAAAAAAACTTTAATACGATTGTATAACGGTATAAAGAACATGTGAATCAATTATGGAAAATTAAATAAGGAAACATTCCGTTTTAGTAGTCGCAGTCCAAAAGTCCTCACCTCTCGAGTCTTTGAGAGAAAATGGCAGCCTATTTTGCAGATTAATTACACACAGTTTTGTTTAAACAATGTACTGTATACACATCCAAGTTAAATACTTGATGAAATAGGTGGTTAGGTGTAGGTATAGTTTCTGTTGCAATTGACTCTCCAACAACACTTTGAGCTCAACGTCTTCTCATTTGATTCCTTCTTTTGCTTTTCACAATCACAACATTTTTTCTGGTTTAGCTTAGACTTGACTAACTTCCAACTAGGACAAAACTGTTATAGATCCGAACTAGAACAGTGTCCATGTAACCTTATTGTTTACTCCATTATTAATTTGCATGAAGAAAGACAAACGTGAATATATATTAGTTTATGTTCTGCTGACGTAAAAGAAGAAACCGATTAGACTGCTACTTTTTAGCTAAGGAAAAGGGATACATCAAACATGGCACACTCATCGTCGATAGGAAATGACTAGATAATCCCGCCCTCTTTGTATGGCTATTTTGTTTTTGTTCTTCTCTGACTGGACTTTACAAGAACAGTTTATAAAATAGAGTAAGCAAGAATCCAAAAGTGACAATGTCGACCGTATATTTATATATATGATTTTAAGATTCACTAAACCAGCGGGTTCAGACTTACAAAACCCATCTCTGACTTCTTTTAGCTTTTACATTAAATGAGGGAAAAAATCTAATAAGAAGAAGAAGACAAAAGTGGCACATATGTATTTTCAATTCAAGGTGTCGATGATCATGGGGATGATTACCTATCTCTCGATTAGGTAAAGCGAAAATGGTTTCTTTTATTGGCCTGCATTGATTCCAAAGATGCGAACCTTGTGCATGTGCGGGAACTTTGCAACCACCATTATAAAGACGGCGAGCGTGTTGAATAACAGCATGGGATGTTGATAGTCTGTCGTGTGAGATGCTATCAAGTACCTACACACCAAGTCCCAAGGTCAAACACACATATCTTCATTCTTCATTCACAACAAGATATGGGAATGAGTACACCAAGCATATAACAAACAAAAACAACAAAAACAATATGGTTTCATATTCCCTGCACACTTTCTCTGGGAATCCTGAGCACCAACGCTCAATCTAAGGCTAATCGGCACTGAAGAAACTAAATCCTAAAAGAGAAAACCTGGACCCCATCATGTACAGGGTGATCAAAGTAAACCCAACCAGAGAACATCCTAACACACACATAGCAAACCAAAAGTTTCGAAATAAGACTCAACAGCTGGTATAGACTATAGATTATATGAGTTTCTGAATGTGATTTGCCATAAAACGAGGAGAGTGAAAGAGGTTGCCAATAATTCATGAATAAAAAACAATGTACAGTTGTTACAAAAATACAATTAAACAAAACAAAGCAGCTTATGACGAAGTCTAATTATGATAAACACAGCTGACTCAAATCTCTATTGTATCAAGAGGAACATTACCGCATTATTGTATAACAAAATACGGAAAATGGGAAAGAAATAAACCAGCAAATGGTAGGCACAAAGAACTATTTGGTTCATTATCGCTGCATAACTGTAGGCAAAGGGAACACAAAGAGAAAGAAAGCATCGCTTGTGAAGTGAAATAAGAGGTCAAAGTGTGAAGAGTAATACGCAAAAGAGGGAGCACATAACGCATATGCGATTCCAAGTAAAAAGAATGTCAATTTACACACAATGAAGCTGAAGCAATCAAGCAAGACGTTAGGCAATGGGATCCCCAGTTTATATCAATCTACATATCTTACAAATTCCTCCATCGTTGCTATACAAAAGGCGAAGGCATACTAACTAACTAGATGCTATTGTCGATTGGAAGAAGAAAGAAGAGCTTACAGGACAACGGGAACAAGAGTGAGAAACTTGCGATTGCGAGTGAGCTGCTTGCCGTTGTCAATCTGCTCCCACCAAGTCAGCCTGTTGTAGATTCCCTGGTCATCCCCAAACGGCGTCCCCTTCTTCCAGTGGAAGAAATGATACGTTACCTGAGAAACAAACAGAAGAAGAAGAAGACGACGACTCAGATTAAGCCGATTCAGATAATGATTCGATTGGAAATCGAAATTTCGAAATTGACATACGGAGAAATGGGCGAGGTGGACGATGGTCCAGGCCATGCCAGGGGAACAGTTGAAAATGGAGAGAACGAGGAGCCAACCGAAGAAGAGGATTAGGATGTAAGTCGTCCAAACCCCTGGATACGTGAACCACTCCGTATTCCGATTCACATCCGTCGTCGGAAGCGCTCGTACGTACATCATTCTCCTCTACCCCCAATTCCCCAATACCAAGATCTAATCTCTCTATCTCTCTCTCTCTATCTATCTATTTCTATCTCTATCTCTATCTCTATCTCTGATCGATGCGAAAAAGGAAAACAAAACTGCCCCCTCCGATTTTCCGATGATGATAATCAAATTCTCTTCCTTTCCGTCTCTGATCTCTCTCTCTCTCTCTCTTCAAGGAAGAAGAAAACAAACACGTAATCGGGTCTTCTTCTCTCTCTCTCGGATTTCGCTTTCGCTGTCCATCAGGTATGGGCTGAGCTAGAAAGCTTATTGGGCTTAATAAAGCCCATGTGATCGATCTCTCTCGAAAAAAGCCCATCGTTAGTCAAAACGGGTCCTACAATGAAATGAATCATCAGTGAGCCTGACAAGGGAAAGGAACAGTAAAAGCTTTATTATTGTGTGGGAAAAGATAATCTGACAGCCTGGGCTCTGTTTGCCTCCTCATCACCGACACTTCACCCCTCAATTTCAACGTGTCATCGAGCTGCCCATCCAATCCTTTTCCTCCACGTGTCTTCTTGTGCTGACGGAGGAATCTTTCCTCGTGAAACAGGTCCCGCGCTTTTTCTGGGACACACAGGACCCCATTTTTTTAACTTTTTCTTAAAAAATTCTCCTTTCTTCTTCTGTAATTACTATTCACTCAGAAAATAAATACTGTACTACTAGGCACTAGCTAATTATCAGTGGGAGGATTTACATATTTGGAGTTCTATATGTTGTATAAAATACTCTTTTTTTTAGGCTAACGAATTCAAAAAAGTAAACAATTATAAAAAAAAAGGGTAAAATATTATATTAGTCTGAAAGTGAGTATTTTGAAATTATAAGAAGAACAAAAAAGGGTCAGGATAAAAAGATGTAGGGGTCTAAATCATGTAAATGATAAGTTGTGGGGTCGCCAGAGTGAAATCAAATCGAAATATATAAAGACAAAAGAGTTTTAACTGTTTGAGGGTACGAATAAGAGACATTCCCTGACAAACCTTGTCTTGTCCAAAGCAGAAAATTGATTGTATGGGTGCTTGTGCACCGTAGCACTATATGACAGTCTTCTTCTCTCACTCCAACTGGCCGCACCTTGGAGTTTGAGAATGTTCATGATTGGTTGGTTAATTTATCTTTCTACGATGTTTTTTAGCCGTTTCAAAATAGAATTATCGAATGATTAATTTGCTAATCCTGCTGTCCAAACAAGAATCGTTGATACACCTTGGAGGTCTCTTTTGAATTACCTGCACGGTACAAAAGTGTTTCAAGGGTAACTATAAAGATAGCACATTTCAATCACATGTGGGACAATACTATACACTATAGTTGAAATCTCTATTTGAGGTGATCACAATATGGATGCTCTAACTATGTGATCAATCGTAGTATATGAAATTGACTTATGCTTTTGTCAAGATAAATTGACTTTCTTGCTGAGTCAAAATCATTACGAAGAAATTATTTTTAAAAAAGAAAAAAATCTTACATGTCATATACATATGTTTGTGGTCTCTATACACAAATGACTAATTGAGAATAACAGTTGATAAAGCACAATGATACATCTTCGAGAGAATCCCATGCATACACTTAAAAACAAATAAAAACTAACATGATTCCATTCTGGATCGTCCATTACCAAGACATAAACAACTTGTGCTAAACTTTTGTCAACAACTAAAGTTTTCATATCTTGTTTAGCCCATATTCTCTGGTTTTTCAACTGCAGAGCCGATCCCTTGGTTAAGAGGGCGAGAGATCATAATGTTAGTTTTTTGCAGGTTATACACGCTACCGATTTGGCTAGAAACCACTTTTAATCTGAAAGTTGATCAAAAGAAATATATGTATGTGTTAATGTTATATGGTTGAATGTTATAAGAATAACTAGGCCTACATGTACTGGATGTGTCTAATATTGCCATCGATTGATACGTATATATGTGTTTCATGACAACGATCCACGAGCCTTGAATATATCTTGGCTGGAGTTATGTGCGTAATCTAATTAAGGTCATCGGCACACTGCACACATATACAAAGTTTGTGTTTTCACAAATACATATGAAAAGTTCGTGAAAAGGGAATGATGATAGTGGGAAATAGCATGATGGTGTTACCATAAGAGTTTCATAACAAATATAAGGATTCCCATCGAACTTGGTCCTTTCTTTGGGACAAAGCGTGCTTTGCTTCCCCTTTCCCTTTTTTCCTATATCGCTAACTGTATTTGCCATGTTCATTTTCACACATTTTTGTATGTTTAAATTACTGTACCCCCGTATAATAATGTGATCAGTCTTGATATACGATTGAGTCTACGAGCATTCGGTATTCAATGCAGAACCAAATTCGTTTTAGATCGGCTAATTAAAAAAAGATTAACGACTATGTACTGGTGGGTAAAGTTGATTTACGCTGAAGACATCAGTGTGTTTTCTTTTCCTAATTTGAGGAGAAAATGACATAATAATTGAAATTGATGTTCCAACAAAAAAATGTGGGTGATCTTGGTTTGCAATGGAAAACTGTGAACACAGAAAAAGACTTGACGTTAAGAACATGATGTTCGACAAGAATCACAAGACTAGCAACCACCAACTTTTCTCATATTGCAAAATTTGGGAGATTGATGCATCTCTTCGAATGAAACAGAGAGCAAGAGCAAGTTACTTTAAGAGAGTATCAACAACAAAAGATTAGTGGCTTTCTTTGTCTACAATTTTGCAGAGTCTAAATCATTTTTGTTGAAAATAAAATAAAAAGTGTTATATCAAAACTATCATAATCATACAAAAAAATTTACACAACACTTATTTTTTCAAAAGTATTTCAGTGGCAATTTTTTACTAGTGTAATTTGTACGAATCGATCAATATATTTTATATGCTGAGTTGTTGACAAATCTTACGTTTGGTAAAGTTAAGATTCATTAAGCAAAAGAAACAAATTTTGTGCTCTACATATTTCGTAACAAAAAAACAAGCGTACAACACAAAATCCCACTTTTGGATTTAGTTCACCACTTTCGGACACCGTTGGAATAGAAACGGAAAGTTTTGGAAAGGGAAACTGAAACAATTAAAGAAGAAAAAGATTAAGTGAAAATCTTGATGCCATTGACTTTTGTTCTCAACGGCCATGATTGAGCGTGTGATGAGTATAAGAGACCAAATTATGGCTACTCCTAATAAACCCAAAGAAATAAAAATTGACGAGCTTTTCTTCATTTTGATTTGTAATTATAAACACTTTCCATTTCAGGATTTGTGGGTATCTGTTATATATTCTCTACCACTACCAGAAAGCTAAAAAAATGTTAAATCAAAGACTAAAGTGATCACTGATGTATGTGTCTCACTTACGCAAGTGTGTGGTGTGGAGACGTTGCAAGTAACAAAAATGGGTGTCAAATATTGACGCATGTGTTTTCGAACGCTTACTATATCCGGTTTGTAATGTATATCTATAGTAATAGATTCAGTAAAGGAGATTGATATGTTTTAGTCCTAGATATCAGACTTTTATAGTGTAGTTTTTTACGACACATAAAATCGTTTCAAACATCAATATAGCACCATATAAATATCCAAAATGAAAGAATTTAAAAGCCATTCTTAAGATATTGAACTAATTTTGAAATTCTTCTTTGCATCAATTTTCATACGAAGAAGTGGATTCAAAACTAACTAAGTCAAGATTATCATACCAAGAATTCAAGATTTAGGTGACTCATATTTGGGGGACCTCATTGGCCCTTAAACGAGGCGTACAACCAATTTTTGTTTTTGTTTTTAACTTTTTATTGTGGATCTAATCATATTTTTTACCCAAAATCTTTGCGATGTAGTATTAATTTATAATAACATCATTCATCAATAAGTAGAGCCGTTGAGGGTTCAAAAAAAAATGCAAGATTGTGACATCGACCTGTCAATAGTTACTCATACCCTCACGGCCAATTGATGAACCATTTGTGTGTGTGGGAGTATTTGTTTGTTATTGATCACACTTGACTTCTCAATGTTTTTAAGCAAATTAAAACACTAAATTAATAAACATCTCTTAACAATATATATACTTCTGATAATTTCTTACCAATGTAATATCACTTGAAAAACTGATCTTTGAGTAACCTATCTACATGATGCCGATCAACAGCTCTGATTTTTATAAGGGACCCTTTTTAATTATACAATTAGTTCTACTTTACTACTAGTTCTTACCATCGCATTTTGCCAGTTTAAATATTATACGTCGTAGGTTGCCTCTTTTTAAGTCAAATAAAGCCATATTTCTTATAGTTGTAGGAGTATATAAGAATGAACCAGTTTATAATTTTACCAAAACAAAAGCTGAAGTAGTAATAAACGTATAAAACAAACTAGCACAGACTACACTATTTTATAAAAAAAAATATTTTAGTCCCTCCAATAAAATAAATAATTGCAAAATTATAAAATGATGTTCAAGAAACGAGGAAGAAGGGAAATTGTATCAGAAGATGATCGTTCGAAACACCCCCACAGCCCCCATTATCTTTCTCGGTGGGGATCACACATATTTTTAATTATTGTTTTTTTTTTATCATTTTTTTTTTCTTTTAAATATTAATTTTATTTTATGTATTCTATTTCACCACTTGTTTTATATCGAAAACATGAAATACGTAGGTTTAAAGTGCTAACACAGTAATAATTATAGGCTTCTAGCAAACCACTAAACTATAACCATATGCTTTGGTAGATTGACTAGATTCAGTCAAAGGTTTGTTGATGATTCTAAGATTGAATATTAAAGTGTATCATAAATTCGTATCGAGTATGCATTAATCCATATCAAATAAATGAAATCTCCCTTTATGAAAATGATACCTCGAAGATCCTCTCCTGTAATAAATTTCAAAAGACAACAAATAAATATTATCCCATAAAAGCAAACTTTTCCTTTTAACCGGTAATACCCGGTGTGGTTCTCGTCACTTCCGGGGCAAAAGCGTGACTGGACACCGGCAAGGCAAATCAAAATACAATAAAATAATTATATAGAAGAAATTATATTATTTAATTCCTCAAACTTCTCTCTCATCTCCCTCAGACAAAAAAGGCTCCTCCACTTCTTATCGAATTGCAGACATTTCAATGTACACACACAATATATACATTAAAATAAATCTATAGCTTGTGTTTGTTTTATATATATATATATATATATAGAGAGAGAGAGAGAGAAGGACAAAGCTTCGAACTCCTTTTTAATTGCTTGAACAAAAAGCAAAAAAAAAAACAAAGGAATTTTCTCTGTGTCTCAGTTTTGCTGCACTGCCTAGATAAAAGAAAGAAAAACTATAAAAACCGACATTATTTCCTCTGTTTCCCAGCTTTTATCTTTGGAGTTTGGTTTCTGGAGAAGACAAAAGTTCCTGTCCTTTTAAGAGTTCGAGATCTTGCAGAAATAAGGGGTCTTCTCGAGTTTCGTAAAGCTTGACCCGTTTTGTGAGCTTTTTCCGGTCGGATTATTAATTTGGTGATGATGAGTTCAGAGGTTAAGCAGATATTGAAGAGTCTCTGTTTCAGCCATGGTTGGTCTTATGCTGTCTTTTGGCGCTATGATCCTATTGATCCCATGTATGATTCCTCTCCTCTCTCTCTTTTCATGCATGTTTCTTTCTTGGATGAGATTTCCACTAAACAAACTAGTGTTTTTTTTTTGTTGTTGATTCATGCCAAGACTATAATTGCCTCTTGCTTTGTGTTTATATTTCATTTCTTTATTTTGAGAAAGTTTTTTTTTCACAAATATAATTAACTTTTCTTGAATTATCTCTCCTCGGTGGAAATTAATGAAATTCAGGTTATTGAGACTTGAAGAAGCCCACAATGATGAAAAATCAGCTGCAGTCGTTGATGATATGAATCTCCAGGCTCATATCTTAGGCCAAGGGTAAGCTCTACAATTCATTCATATATGTATATATGCATGTATTGGTAAATATATGTGTAATGTATCTTGACTAGTCTTTTTTCTTTTTTGATGACATTCCAGATTAGTGGGAGAAGCTGCTTTAACCGGAAACCATCAATGGCTCTTCTCAGACACACTGTTTCAGGTTTGTTCTCCAAGATGATACTTGGTTGTACATAGAACATTTTAAGAAGAAGAAGAAGTATATCTAATAGTTATGTGTTTTGATTGTTTTGCAGTGTGAGCATGAGTTTCAGAATCAATTTCTCTCTGGCTTTAAGGTACTTAAGTTGTCTCAAATTTTAAGGATTCATATGATCCATTTGAATCAGATTGTTATATAGAAAATGTTTTTTTTACAGACCATCGCAATCATTCCAGTAGGATCCAGCGGCGTTGTTCAGTTAGGATCTACTCAAAAGGTTAGCATAAGAAAAATAACAAATGCATGGAATTATATTGGTTTCTTGCTGTGGAAGTCATGGACTAGTTAATAAGTGTTTTTGAACCTATCTATCTTGACTTAGGTTGTTGAGAGCCGAGAGATGTTGGACCAAACAAGAAGAGCTGTTGAGGACATGTGTTTGAAACAACAACAAGATCAATCGGTGGATCTTGATGCTCTGTTCGAGTCTCTAGTACCACTCGGAGACAGTGATAATATTGTCCCTGAAACTCTTCAAGGACTCAGCTTTGATGACATCTTCGCCGACGACAATCCTCCTTCTTTGCTCAGCCCTGAGATGATGATGGTGGTTTCTTCTGATAAAACCACCTCTGAAGCACCACTAAACCCTGATGATCAAACCAATATCGGAGATGATTTTGGGTTTGACATTCTCAACTCTTACTCTCTGGACGACCTCTACCAGCTGCTCGCTGATTCACCACCACAACAGAATTGCTCACTAGATGATGATGATCATCATCAGGAGACTTCCATGGTGATCCAAGGAAACGACAAGGATCTATTCGACATGTTGGGGATCACTTCTGAAGATTCTTCGTCGGCTAGCCATGAAGGATTTGGTGCAATGCCGCCTAAAGGACTCTTCTCTGAGCTCATAAGCACTAGTCTCAGCAACAGCAACAGCACTTGTACTTCTCTCCCAAATGTGCAACAACAAGACTATTACTCTGGTCTGAATCAGAGCAAAAGACGGAAACTTGAGTCCTCATCAGCGCATAGCTCATCAAGCTTCTTTCCACAGATGATGTATGAGGAGGAGAGAGAGAGAGTAAGAGCTCCTCCTCTCAACAATGATCCGCAGAGGAGTTTGTGGATTGATGAGGAGAGATCGAGCGTTGGAGGGAACTGGAAGAAGCCGCATGAAGAAGGTGTGAAGAAGAAAAGAGCAAAAGCAGGAGAAAGCAGGAGGCCGAGGCCTAAGGACCGTCAGATGATACAAGACCGTATTAAGGAGCTACGAGGGATGATTCCAAATGGATCAAAGTGTAGCATTGACACGCTGCTTGATCTGACGATAAGACACATGGTGTTCATGCAAAGCGTAGCCAAGTACGCAGACAAACTCAAACAACCATACGAGCCTAAGGTGAGTCAGAAAAAATATACTAATTAAGCAATGAATGCATATCTTGTACTTTTCTTGATGAATGATGAATGATGATGATGATGCAGCTGGTGAAGGAGAAAGAGAGAACATGGGCGGTGGAAGTGGGGGACGGTGATGAGCCGGTGGCATGTCCGATCATCGTAGAGGAAATGAAGCCGCAAGGGCTAGTGCAGATAGAGATGATGATGGAGAGTGGGGATCAGTTTCTTGAGATTGCAGATGTTGTGAGAGGTTTGGGATTGAACATATTGAAAGGAGTCATGGAAACAAGAGAGACAAAAATGTGGGCACACTTCATCGTCGAGGCAAAGCCACACGTCACTAGGATTCAACTCTTTTGCTCACTTGTTCACCTCTTCCAACACAGAAGAACCTCATGACTTGGGACTTACGCTTCTCTATACTCTGCATTTCTTGATTTTACAACATCAACTGATTATTTTTCTTTTGATTTGATTGGTGGATCCAAAAAGAAATCTGTTGATATGATAGTTTAGTAATCCATGATCCATCCCAAAGCGTTTGTAGAAAAGAAAACATCACATCAAAGATTTATTTTAGGCTTTAAGCAATGAGTGTGTGTATGTGTCCTTTTCTTTGTTCTATCGTTCTCTGTATGCAAATAGTGGGCTTCTTGGACCTTAGTTTGTACTGTTCTAGGCCCATTCGGGATTTTGTATGCGTGTGTCCATGTAAGACAAAAGGCACAAAGAAGGCCCATTTAAAAATGAGACGACACCGTTTTCGTGGATAGACTAAACAACCTAACTGAATCAGAAACATAGATTCGAGAGAGAGTATATAACTATTTATTAATTTTGATTTTGATTTGGTCGCCAACAAAAACAATTCTCTTCCTCTTCTCTGCTCTTTAGGGTTTTTTTGTTTTCTGATTATTTTTGGTTTCTTCCAAAACGTTGCCTACCAGAACATCGCGAAATTGCAGCTTCATCTTTCAATTCTCTGCTTTGCGAAAACAACAATGGTGGGGATCAATTGAGTTGCTCTATCCAATAAGAGACACGCTACACCTCACCGTTATCGTCTCGGAGATGGGGATTCCCTTCGCCGCCAAGCTCCGTTTCCGGTCGATGTTTCGATCGGCGATTGACTCCTACTGCTTCGCTCGTGAGGCCTTCTCCGATCCAATCTCCTTCAGCGTTCTGTAACCCCATCCCGCTTCTCCCTCGATCTCCTCCTTCTTTCTCCTCTTGTCTTCTCCTTCTCCTTCTGCTACCGGAATTCTAGGTTACAAATCGGCGATGGAAGAGGCTGACTTCGCCGAGAAAGATCCCACTGGTCGCTACATTAGGGTACACTACACCTTTCCCTCACCTGCAATTTCCATTAAATTACTCTTGTGATTATGCTTGCATTGCTGATTTGTCTGCCATTTTATCCTTCTCCCTTGGAATATAGTGATCATTTTTTCTTCTTCTTTCTTCTTCTTCTTCCTTCAGTACGATGACGTTCTGGGGAGAGGAGCCTTCAAAACTGTGTATGTTTTTACGTCCTATGCTTTAGATTGCAAGGCTATGTATGTACTGGAATCCTATTGCTCAAGTTTTCTCATTTCTCCCTTTTATCAGATACAAGGCATTTGATGAAGTCGAAGGGATTGAAGTTGCTTGGAATCGTATGAGCATCCAAGACGTAATGCAGATGCCTGGCCAACTTGAAAGGCTCTACTCTGAAGTCCATCTCCTTAAATCTCTGAAACATGAAAACATCATCAAGCTCTTCTACTCTTGGGTTGATGATAAGAACAAGACCATCAACATGATCACTGAGCTTTTCACCTCCGGTAGTCTGAGGGTGTAAGTCTCCCAAGTCCTCTCTTCTCTTTTTTTATTTCTCTCTCTCTCTTCACAGTGGATGTATCTTGATTGTGGTTTCTCTTTTATGCGTAGATATCGTAAGAAGCATCGGAAAGTTGATCCCAAGGCCATCAAGAACTGGGCTAGGCAGATCCTTAAAGGCTTGCACTATCTGCATTCTCAGAGCCCTCCTGTAATTCACCGGGACCTCAAGTGCGACAATATATTTGTCAATGGAAATACTGGAGAGGTCAAAATCGGAGATCTTGGGCTCGCAGTTGTTATGCAGCAACCCACTGCTCGAACCGTGATAGGTAATGATACTATTGAACTTCTTTCAGTCTATGCTGGATGTAGGCAAATCCATTACACCTGAATATTTTCTTTTAGTTTGCGCAGGTACTCCTGAATTCATGGCGCCTGAGCTTTATGACGAAGAGTACAATGAACTTGTGGACATCTATGCTTTTGGCATGTGCATGTTGGAGATGTTAACGTGTGAATATCCTTATAGCGAATGCGGAAACCAGGCTCAAATATTCAAGAAGGTTACCTCCGTAAGTCTGATGTTATGATATATGGATTACAGTTTCTCTTGGACACCTCTGTTGAACCGTTGCATTTCGCAGGGTATAAAACCTCAATTTCTCAGCAAAGTGGATGATCCTCAAGTTAAGCAATTCATAGACAAGTGTCTCCTCCCTGCTCCTTGTAGACCAACTGCTCTCGAGCTCCTGAAGGACCCGTTCCTTGCACTAGATGGTGCCAAGGACTCCACTCTTGTTGTTCCATCAAACGCAACAACGCTTAAACCTGCAGCAAAGCCACTACAGTCGGAGCATCTTCCTATGGATGTGGATCATAAGGAGAATCCAAGTGGTTCCATCTGCTTCTCTGGTAAAAGCAGCCAAGAATACCCATGGCTCCAGACCATTGAAGTCCATAGGTTTGCTGATGATACCGTATTCAGGTTGTGTGGAGAGAGGAAAGATGATGCGACAGCGTCAATGGCTCTGCGTATCGCTGGCTCTTCTGGTCAAGTAAGAACAATCGATTTTGACTTCTATCTGGAGTCGGACACAGCAGCAGCGATTACAGAGGAGATGGTTGAGGTGCTTGAGTTGTCAAGCCAAGAGGTTATTGTGATCGCTGAGATGGTAGATGACCTTATAATGAAGCTGAACCCAAGCCTGGCTCATCCATATCAGTCAAAGAATGAAGAAGCTGGAGAAACAATGAAGTCAGACATATCAGCAGACTACTACTATCCGGTCTCCTCAAACGAGGGTGGTTCAGGGCTTGAAGAGTCCTTGATGACCTCGTTTCTGGATTCGTGCTCAATGATGTCAAACCAACAACACTCAGAGGATCTGAAGACGGAGCTGAATTTGATCGAGTCGCAATATAACCACTCGTTTCAACGGCTCATGAGGCTGAGGGAGGAGGCTATAGAGAACGCAAAAAGGAAATGGATGAGTTTGGCAAGTGCGCACAAGCAGCTTTGATTCCTTCGTTTAGCGGTTTTGGGATTTGCTGCTTTTTGGTTTGTTCCTTCACTCTCTCTCATTATCATATTTGTTTTTTTCGTCCTTTCAAATGTTATCGTTTGTCGCCGCATTGGTTATGTAATCAGGAATCATATTCAACGAATGAAATCTCTTTGATGTTTATCACTTATGTTATTAAAGCTTTTTGTTGGAACTTCAATATTTAGAATTACATGGATTCTTTGTAGTACATGATAAGATTTGGAAGTAAATTACACTAGTTTATAATTTTTTTTTTTCAAAATCGAATTGACGAGAAAAGGTGATTCGAAGGCGATGTAAAGTATGTTTAAATAATAAATATCAAAAAAGAAGAAAAAACCAATCATTTTGTTTTTTGGACAAAATAAATAAAATATTTAAAAAATGGCATTTCACATGGTAGCACCGACGACGACAGCGCAGGCCAGCGAAGCAACGACGCTGGAGAAAGCAGAAATGAGCAACGACGAGGACGACGATTTCTGATTGAGAGGAATCGACCCAAATGCGTTTTGGTAAGAGGGAGCGTCGGCGTCAGCGGAGGACGACGGAGACAAGGCGTCTGCTTCGGCGGAGTAAGTCCCGACGGAGACGAGGAGCTTCTGGTACTTTTGACAGTGGCCTGGTTGTCCACTTGTGAAGTAAAAGGTTCCGTTTTGGGTGAGGTTGAAGAGAGAGTTTCCGTCGTTCATGTACAAGATTGGATCTTTGGTGTTGCAGTTCTTGAAACTGGATGGCGTCACTTGAATCAGTGAATCTTCGCTTGGTGGGTACAAGAACACTGCCAAACATTAAAGAGATTTGGATTGTAAAAGAAAGATACTTGAATTGAGAAGGAGAATGAATGATTGAGATTCACGAATGCTACTTACAGAGAGAGTCGCCGATCTTGAAAGAGTGAGTTTTGGGCCATTTGGAGTAGACTTTAGCATCAATTGGGATGCCCCATGAGTCCAAGTCCCCAACTTTGTATAGTGTCGACGACACTTTACCAATCTCTTGTCCTAATAATATCATCACCTGCAATAACAACACCATTATGCTCCTCAATCTCATCATTCCCATTTCTCTCTTGATTATTGGTGAGTTTTGTTTCTTAGATCTCCTGAAAAGCTCATATATATTGGTGTAGGAAAGGAGTGGGAAATGACGGTTGTACCCCTGAGGATTTGGCACATGGCCTGAAGTGGGCACTGTCGCATCGCATCAATACATAAACGGTCTAATCAAATTTCATTTTTCTATGACAAAGTGTCTGCTTGTGTATTGTTTCCACATGGCCACCAAGTCTTTGTGCTTCCATAGATTCATGTGTTTAGATGTATAACTTCATGGTGACTAGTACTCGCTCGCATTGGCATTTCCACATATGAACAGAGACAAACATTGCATAATTCAAAACTGAGTTAGACGACTCTGTGTTTCTACATACATATGATTGGATTTTATAAAAGATTGTTTTTCGAGAAACAAACAAAAAAATTGAAAGATTGAAGAAGAATAATGGCCAAAGCCCAAATACAGCTGATGTGCACAGGTTTGAGTGTTGGCTACATCTGGTGAAAGCACAAAATCCAAATATAACTAACAAAACGTGGAAAGACTTTATGAAGTAAAATAGAACTAAACGAATAATAAAGAGAAGCAGAAAAATCATCAAAAGAGAAGAAGCCGTCTGAGCAAAACAGCATTTACTCTATCTCTTTGTTTATGTCATCGGAGATGGAATCATATCGGTTATTTATGGGTTAAGAGGGTCAACTTCTGAGGTCATCTCCTTTGCTGCTGACCACTCTTGTGATCCTACAATCAATAATGATCAAGATTATTATTAGATTAACATGCAAAAGGTTAAGGTAATGTTCATCCTTTAGAAACTCATGCACGGATGCAGTGAATATGAGTTGTGAATTTGATATACTGTATTATTTCAATGATGGAATATTCCCAAGCCCACTAGTTACTTTGTAATTTGTATGACCCAATCAAGCGTGTGGATGACAGAAGACTTACTTGACCTGTGGACCTCGGCTACATTCATCAACCTCCTTTGCAAAATAGAGGCCACGAATAGGAATACAGAGCACATCCCAAACATCACCGTCATTGGAAACGCATCAACCTTTATCATACAAACAACAGAATAGCTCGTTAGGTCCAAGGTTCTGTACATATATAATGGATGTTGAATAAACAACTTTTTATTATCTAAGGGTTACCACGTAGATACTACCACTTGAATCCATATGATGGATATTGAATAAATAACTTTTAGACTGTGCAGTAAGTATTTAAGGGATAGGTAACGAAATGAACTCCAGATACACTAACAAAATGTTCCTTATTAGCAGAGATGCTAGCACTAGTGTCTCGAACAAGTCAGATAAGTGGAAAACTCACATTGTACAAGACAAGGCAGACAAAGATGTTGAGTGGGATGCGGAAGAAATTCATGATGGTGCTTCTGGCTTCCTCTGGAATGTATTGAGATCTCATCTTCATTATAGATGGCCAGAAGATTCCTACACACGCTTCAAATGTGCAGAAACCAATAAGCTGAATGCATCCAGGGAAGGATATGCTTCCACCTTTTACACCTGCGGGCGCCACCAAGAACTGTTCCAATTTCATTGGCAAGTTATTATATAGCTAATACTCCTTGACTATATTCTATATATGGAAACTAAAATAATGAGAGATGTCAAGGTAGACTGGTAGAGAGCATACGCTTGTTACAACAGGAAGCATTAGAGCTGCAGAAGATATCACAAATACGATCTGCATATAGCTCTCCACTTTTGGAGACGAGTGTGCCAACAAACGAGAGGCAATGGAGCTACCAAGCATTGAAGCCAGCATGAATGTTGCAAATATGAAACCATGGGGAATGTCCTCCTCATTAGGGCTCAAAGCAGGAGTCCAGAGAAACACAAAGGTGTACATGGACCCTTCAAACAAAGACTGTATAGCACCGAGCAATGCAATCTTCTCATCTGATTCAATTTAAAAATAAAACAAAAAGTGGTTAGTGTGGGATAAAGCAAGAAGCAAGTCCAAAACCAGGCAAGGTAGTAAGAGATTGACCAGAGGCAATGGCAGAGGCAGCGTTCTTGAACTGGGTAAGAAGGTCTTTGTTTTCTGATGGATCTCCATAGTTCTCGGACCAGGTTGACATAATAACGGCCATACCTATAGCAAGAAAGCAAGCAGCAGCATCGAATGGAGCAACAGGACCGAGGGCCAGAGAATCCACAAGGTAATTGCCAAAGAGTCCAGCGATGATGGCCACTAATCCATTCCCAAGGAATATTGCCTTGGAGAATGTGACTGATAACCACTGCTGCTCGAAACCTCTCTGCACACACAACAATGCAGCTACCAGATGTTGAAGAGACGAATAAGAGCAACATTGAAGTGATAAGCAAATGGAGTTAAAAATGGTTGACAAACCTTATTGTGCTCAGCAACAAGCCACGACTCGAAGGCAGAAAAGAGAAGAGAAGTAGCGATACCTCCCAGAACACGACCCACCATCAAAACTCTGTACTGTGGAGAATGTTTCGTGATACAACTGAGAATATAGGTGATGCAGTAGGTGATAGAAGCTCTCTTCCGACCCCTAAAGTTACATAAAAACAGTCAAGAGACTGATACACGAAAGCAACCTACGAAGAAGAAGAAGAAGAAGAAGAATTCATGGAAAGGATGGTGCTCACTGTTTGTCGGCGAGTGATCCAACAATCGTCCCAAACAACATTGAAGATCCAAAACCAGCAATAAATAGCTGGCCGATCTCCCCCTTTCCGAAGCCATAAGTACTGTAGAGATAGTACACATACGGACCCTGCAACCAGTCTCCAGCTAAAGCCGCCGCGAGAGAGAAAGAGAGAGACAATGTCATTGTGTAATCATGATTCAGGAGCAAAACAAGAGACAACACGAACAACATTCCGATCAAATCACCGATCTAGTACCACCGACACTAACAGATCAGAGCGAGACTAATCAAATCGGCGCAGTAACATGGATCGGAAACGGGGAAAAACTAGGGAGTGAGATCTAAGAACGAACCCATCATGAGAGAGTAAACGAGGAGATAGTTGTTCTTGAAGGAGTTGAAGGCGGAGGAGGTGTTAATGCGGTCTTTGTTGGATTTGCTGAGCTCCAAGCCGGCGACGATCGCAGCGAGGCCACCGAACACCACCCAGTAGAAGATCTCCATTTTCTCACCCGATAGATCTCAGATTCTCGCAAGGAAGGAGAAGATGATGAGTTTTGTGATTGTGATTGTGATTTGTTTTGTAGAGTGTGGTGGAGTGAGATCTACGAATGTGCATGTACCTCTGAATTTCATTTCTTGATTTATTAATTTGCTAACCTTGTAAACAACAATAGGCATCATTTAATTTTTTCCTTCCCAATAATTATTTTTTACCAAATATCTCAAAATTTCAGTCAATCTAAAAACTTGTAAAATAGCAAGACTTTATTTGATAGAGTTATTTGAAAGTTTAGAATACCATAAACATCTTTAAAAAATGCGAAATATAAATCCGGTTACCAGACTAATAAGCCATGTCCCGTGACTTTGGAAACACTAAGTTTCCCGGTCCCGGAATGTGTAAGTCTTCCTTCTTCACCCACGGAGGTAAGATGACACTGCCGCACTGGAGACGTGTGTACACAGGGTGTATTAGCTCGTAGGTTACTCCTTCACGACCTAGTAGGGCTATCATAATTTTGGCTGCTCTCTTCTTCTTGGGAAGCAAGTGTGCACAGTAGCCTGAGATCATACCACACATTGGATTCGAAATTCCATATTTGAAATGTGCCACCTCGGCAATTGTGGCTTCGAGTTGGTGCCTCTTGACCAAGTTGTCTACAATGTGATGTGTGTGGGGTCGGCAGAGGTCTTCTGTAGCTGGGAAAAAACTGCATTGGCTTTGTTGGGCAAAGGTAATGAAGAGAGCATTCCAAGCTACCGGGAAAAAAGATGACACGAAGAAACAAAGTCAATCGTTATCCCTACTTTCGAATATAATGCAGCATCTGGATAAATAAAATTTAGTGAGCCTTTGCCTAATAATTTCATTTACTGATTATTCTAATCTTGTAAACAAAAATATTTAGCGAGCATGTTCATAATTGTTCTTTTAGCAACTCTCATCATATGATAATAACCACACCGACGTGCGGCGTTGTAGAGAAAACCGTTCCTTGCCAGCGAACTGTAATCATTGTTGCAAGAGACCCTCAAGGAAATGGGACCAGCGCGATCATTCAGATGCTTCTTCAAATTCTTTACCATTTAATTGGTCTGTAACCAGCTGTTCCTAGCTGGAACACATCGCACACAAAGGATTTAAATCTTTCTACCCTCTGCAACACACGAGAATCGATATCAAAACAGGAAATAATTATCAAAACTGCAAAAAGAAAATATTGCAAAGTACAAGCACTATCTACCGGAGTAAAATCTCCTGCATCTGGAAGCACAATTTGGGTGAGTGGGCAGTGGACCTCCTTTACTGTCCCGTTAGTTAGGAAAAATCGAGCAAGTCCATACACACCGAACACACTATCTTCCTCGAGGAATCTTCTGGGGCAAGTATTAATCAGTTCTTGTATGGAGAGAGACTCGCCTTGAGCAAGGAATCGTCGAGGGCTTCTTCGTCTTGTGGAAGCAATCTGACTCATTTTAGTAGCTATTTCTAGGTTTCTCACAAACGCTATAAACACACATATTGGAGGTGATTGTTTGATGGGAAGAGGAAGATGATCATCACACTGAGACTCATATGCTGTCACCTCAAAGAAGGCACTCAGATCGACACTCGGATCCATCTTCGGAGATTGTTTAGGTTCAAAGGCGGATGTGGATATGAGATGGCATCAGCTTTAGGTTTAAGGTTTAATTTCTTTTCTTTTAGCAACTTACTATCAATGGCCAACCAGAGACAACCACACTTCATAAGTTTGTGGATGATGCTTAGAATGTGTATGGTCAGGGTCAAGACTATATTCGACAATCATCATCTTCAACACAATATAATGTGCATCGTTTGTGTATAAAGTGAGAAGTTAAACAAAACTTGTTGTTTTTTAACTATCTCATAGTTAATTTTTTCACTGATATACGAACTGCTGTGTCTTTAGAATCGTGGGATGGGAAAAACTATGAGTTACTGCGAAAAGTTCATCCAATAGATGCAATTCAAGATTAATATTATGAAATTGTTGTTGCAAAAGGAAAAGGTATTATGGGATATTTTAAAATATGGAGTTGAGAAAGTAGGAAAAAAAAAAAGACAAAAACAAAAAAAAGTAGAAAATGAGGATGAAGTGTAATGCTTATCTAATCCAACAATCACGAGTTTGAATGTTCCACAGTCCCCAAAACGCATGTCAATTTAGCTTTGTGTAATCTGTATATAGACACTTTCGTATTTTTTTCAAGTATTGGTCCACTTATGTGTCTTGTATTAGTATTACCCTCTTCTCTTCTGCCAACAAAGACGCCTAATTTGACACGTTGTTTGTTTCACACTCTTCGTCGATCAGTTACTTACATGCTAATAAATTAGAATTTAATGAAAGTAGTTCACTATAAGGTCCTCGTGACTGTTAGTTTCTACTTTTGTTTGTATACTGAATAGATTACGATGCCGTGTCATGACTGCACTGGGTTTGTCATTAGGAAGATAAGATATCTAGCCAACGTAACAAGATAGAGAACACAACAATATAATTCATATATATATATATATGTAAAAAACATATGTAGATCAAAACAAATTAACAGAATACATATGTGTACAAACAAACAATTCCCCCTAAAACAATAGTGTGTACCAAACCTAATAATATAGAAGAAGTGTATCATCAATTTGACAACAAAAAAAATATACAGAAAGCGTTACGCCGTTACCTTCCAAAGAGTTAAGACGGGGAACACGTGAATGACTCCCACTTTTTTATGAATCCAGTAGTAGAGTTCAATTCATCGTCTGTTGTGATTTCTCCAAAGCATATACTCCATCCCTTTGAAGTATATCTATTTTTTGGTTTAAATGTTATGATTTTATACCAAAAAGAAGATGTTACATGCTACGAGAGAACTAAACACCTATCCCTGTCAAATCTGTGTACACAACGTCTTTCTTTGAATAGTTGATACAATAAAATTAAAATTTCTGATTTCTTTTATCTATATGCGGATTTTCGAACCTTTTCTTTTATTTCTCTCCATATATAGAACCCTCTCTTCCTTACCTTTCGTTAACACCAAGACTATTTTGTATTTCCGTTTCCAGACAAATCCCTTATAAAAATATCAGCTATGGTCCATATCCTCAAGCCACAACAACCCCTCGCACTCTCCGGAAACAAACGAAACGACCGCGAGGACGACGACGGAGACGCCATGGTTACTAAGAAATCATCACTGGGGGCGTCTGAAGCAGACCCTGCGGCGGCGCTAGCCAGCATCCGACACGAGTTCGGGGAGCACGGAGGAGTGAACATGTCCATCGAGGCCTCCGCCACCTTTACGGTCATGGAACCGGAAACCATGGGGCGGATGTTCGCCGGAGAACTAGGACCGGACAACGACTTCTTCGTATACAGTCGTCACTTCAACCCCACCGTGCTCAACCTCAGCCGCCAGATGGCTGCTCTAGAAGGCACCCAAGCCGCGTACTGTACATCAAGCGGTAACTATATATTATAAAAATAAGAAAATCATTGTTGAGTTAGATACGGAATCTTTGGTTTGTTTTAAGAAAAAAAAAAGAAAAGGCGAATATTACAATATTGGGACGGACTCTCAGGTATGTCGGCGATCTCGTCGGTGCTGCTTCAACTTTGCAGCAGTGGGGGACACGTGGTGGCGTCCAAGACGCTTTACGGAGGAACACACGCTTTGCTCACTCATTTCTTGCCACGGACCTGCAACATAACCACGTCGTTCGTCGACATAACAGACCATGGCGCGGTGGCAGACGCGATGGTTGAGGGTAAGACACAAGTCCTCTACTTTGAGTCGATGGCCAACCCGACGCTGACCGTGGCGGACATACCTGAGCTGAGCCTTATGGCACACGGCAAGGGCGTGACGGTGGTGGTGGACAACACGTTCGCCCCCATGGTGCTGTCTCCGGCCAAGCTTGGAGCTGACGTGGTGGTTCACAGTATCTCCAAGTTCATCAGTGGTGGGGCCGACATCATCGCAGGTAACGTGACTTAGTTTTGTCGCCAGGTAGTTTCTCTTTCACGTGAGGTAAGCATATAACCGTACACGTGTTTTTGTCTTGATATAATAAGCAGGGGCCGTGTGTGGGAGCGAGAAGCTTGTGAAAGGGATGATGGATCTTCGTGGCGGTTCTCTGATGCTGTTGGGTCCTACCATGAACGCCAAGGTGGCCTTCGAGCTCTCCGAGCGAATCCCTCACTTGGCCCTCCGCATGAAGGAGCATAGCCGCAGGGCTCAGGTGTATGCGGAGAAAATGAGGGAGCTTGGGCTGAAAGTGATATACCCGGGCCTCGAGGACCACCCGCAGCACAAGCTGGCTAGAGGAATGGTGAACAAAGGGTACGGATACGGAGGGTTGTTGTCAATAGACATGGAGACGGAGGAGAAAGCCAACAAACTCATGACCTATCTCCAAAACGCCACCCAGTTTGGCCTCATGGCCGTGAGTTTGGGTTACTACGAGACCCTCATGTCCTGCTCCGGAAGCAGCACCAGCAGCGAGCTAGACCCCTCCCAGAAGGCAGCGGCAGGTATCTCTCCTGGCCTTATACGAATGTCGGTGGGCTATGTTGGTACATTGGAGCAGAAGTGGTCACAATTCGAGAAGGCATTCCTCAGAATGTAATGTCTTATATAAGCCTTGACGCCTAATACCAAATATGCGCCAATGTAATGAATGTCTTATAAAATAAAATGATATATAATGTGGGCAATGTTTTGTCTCTAATTTGTTATTTCACAATGTTCTATGCTTAACACATCATTTTTTTTTGACGGCATGCTTAACAATGTCCCAAAAACTAATTTTGTTGGTTACACAATCTTACATAAAGTTTCAGGGTATCCGAAATGAAATTCAGAGATACCTCACTTTCATTACAAATACACTCAAGAGGATTTGACTCCCATTGCAAACCACCTGATTCTTGACCGGTACACACTATCCACTCTATTTCTAATTGAAATTCAAAATAATAATTAAAAGAAAAAAGGAACAAAAAAAGCAACTTCTTTGTTTGTTTTAAATAGGAAGGAGTCACTGAAATATGCAAAAGTAAACGGGTATAAAATGATGATTTGAATAAAAATAGTTGGGGTTTGGTATTTTTATATATACTACTTAAATAATGCAGAAGGGGTTAATTAATGTGAAGGAAGTTGGGGAGGAGTAGTGGATCTGCGCCAAATGAGCTCAAGCTCACGAGCGAACTCCTTCTGCCTCCCAACAACAATGGTGATGTGGTCTTTGTCAGGCACGATGTGGATCCTGGCACGTGGCACTTTCCTCTTGACGCCGTAGCTGCATTCCACGGGGATAAGGTCGTCCCGGCCGCCGTGGTATACGGTGACCTCACAGTCCACGTTGTCACGGACATGATCCAGATAAGCCTCCACTTTGCTCCCCGACCCGAAGATGATGTTGTGTAGTGTGTGCCAACACGCGTTGTGTGTGTGACACAAGAACCCTTCTATCAAGTACGTTCGCACCCTGCTTGCATATATCATCCCAATTATTCACCTTTTACATAGCTTAATCCTATATACTACTAGTACTAGTAGACTCAAAGGACATTAATATATTATTAGCATTTAATCTATGTACCAATTGTATTATGTCACTATATAGAGTTTCCTCACATCTCAAACCTCAATCTCAGGATGATCATGATTCAAAGGTGTCTAATTGCACTAATCAAGTCTAATATATATGTATAGTGGAGATGAATGAATATGTAACTATACCTGTTTCTGGTGATTAGCTTTGTTAGAAATTCCAACAAATTGTGGTTCTTGCAAAGCACTAGACTGACAGTGCGGCTAACGTGTTCGTACCAGCTAGCCACTGAGGCTCCAAAGGCAATCGGAGGCCACACTTCTTTGGGCGCCACTTTTCTCATCACATATAATTGCGTCGCTTGCACTCCCTTTGGCACCGAATAATATGGCTGCAATTTTCACCATTCATATTTTAATAACTTTTCACAAACAAAAGTTATAAACTTATAAAAAAAGAAACATTATTTATTTGTGATATTTCTTTTTCTCCGATAATATCAACTCTAATATACTAATTACCAAATAATAACCAGGAAGGAATATTCTACTAAAAGGAATTTGTATAGTTGAGGTCATTACTTACAGGAGCCAATAGAGTGAGTGACTTGATGGCTCCAGGGTGTTTAACCGCAAGCGCAAGAGCCAAAATGCAGCCTAAGGAGTGAGCCACTATGTGGAATGTCTTGAGCCTGAACTGAGAGATGACCGATCTCTCTATCATCTCTAAGTGCTCTTTCAGTGTATACAGCGAATCATTCGGCTTTGGACTCTTCCCATAACCCAAAAGATCCACTGCGAAGAACCTGTAGTTCGATTTGGCTGAGTCTGAGAAGTTTGGGAACAGAGTCTCTGTCCAAAACGTGGATGATGATAAGAACCCATGTATGAACACCACGTTCTCTTGTGCCTTGTTGTCTGCACATTCAAAAAAATTATACATAACCATCACCACTTTTTAAGCTAAGAAATAGTTGAGTTTTAGCAAATTAGTGCATTATTTGTCTATCTTTTTTAGAATTTCATATAAATAATGTTCAATCCTAAATGAACGTGAATTTCCCATTTAAAATGTCTCGTTTCTAATTTTAGTTATATGGATTTGTATTGTATTAAAACAAAAGAAATAATTAATTAATGATAATGCTTTAGTTTGATTCCTAAAGTAGCATTCTTTTGTAACCAAGAATAATCAAACTTTGTTTCTTCTTTCTCATGAGAATTTATTACTGATGCATGTTGTACGTGACACGAGACATTTCGATGAGAGAGAGAGAGAGAGAGAGAGAGAGAGAGAGAGAGAGGTAAGGGTGTTTCAAAGTTCAAAACAGGACACCATGAAACAGGGGACTTTAGAGATTATTCACCCAATCTACATTGTTGTATTATGTAAAATGTAGATCACTAAAAGGTACCTTTGGGTTGTTGGACATTGACAAAGAGAGAATGGTTGGAAGAGGAAAGCCAAGAAGTGCAGAAAGTGCAATGGCAATCAGACCATCTTGGTGTTCTTTGCAACTTCTCGACCACCGTAGAATTCACAGTCAGTAATGTCTTTTTAGTCGATGCTGATCTCTTCTTGGAATCGTCACAACACTCCACAGCATTCTTCTTGAAACACTTTACCAGCTTAGTGAGCCTGGTGAGGAGTGAAGGGCGTGAGTAGAGTGTCTCGGAGATCTCATCCAAATGGATCTTTGTCCTTGTGAGGGAGACCACCTTCGAGTACTCCCCTGATCTTTCCGACACTATCATCTTCCCGCCTCTGGTCCCTCCAGCCGCCGCTGGTTTGGCCACAGGCGGCGGACAGCAGTAGCACGGTTTCCACTCGGACTCGAAGAAGAAATCAAGTGTCTTGTAGGTGAAGCAAAGCAAGAAATCCACAATGTCGAGGATGAAGAAAACGAAGAAACCCACGGTGCGGTTGAGCCACCGTGAGAAGCCCATGCTTTGGAGTTTGAATCTTGTGGAGGAGGGCTTGTATGCATGTATGTATGTATGTATGGAAGTTGTATGGTAGTGATGTTGTAAAGACAAAGTACGTGAGAGAGAGAGAGAGTAAATATTAAAATAATTAAGTTAATGAAGAGAGAGAGACAGAACAGATGGCAGATACATGAATTTATTGATCGCATTTAACATACCTTGTTGGCCAAAATGGTGAAATTGGGTGGCCGTTGAATATTATTCCTAGCCCTTGCTTTCGTAATTTCTGAGCACTTGACCACGCATTTCCAGCACATAATAATAGATCCCTTAATTTCTACTATTTTAATTTCTGAAACATCAATGCTTGGCATTTGGCAACATGTGGTGTCGATTGGTCCGGTGATGATCCAAAATGCCACTATATATATATAGCTACTAACACACAAAGTCAATATCAACAAATTTACATTTCCTACTTGTACAGATATTTGATGAGAAAGTGAAAAATGTTAATGGGAAAGTAACATGCATGTTAAGCAAATACGGAAATTTATGTTTGAAACAATAAAAATAGTAGATAGTTAGTACTCAATAATGCTACTCATACGCTTTGTTTGGTAAGACCGTTAATGAGGGCTTTTAAGATGGTGACTTTAGGGGTCTAAATGTTGACAGCGAAATAAGAATAATGAGAAGTGATATGATGACTTGTGGCCATTCAACTCAAACTCAAAGCCATCGCTCTGAATGCCCACCGGCCCATATAAACACTTAAGCAGCCTAGCTGACCTGTTTTTAGACAATTCTATAATTTGTATACACATTTTGGAAAAACAAGTTAAACAAGTACCCCATTCAGTACAATATAGTATATTTTCGGTGAAAAAAAGAAGAAGTGAAACCTTGTGGTTATCCCAAAACTTCCAAGTACCCAATCCCAATCTAGTACAATATAGATTCTTATACATTATGAAGCTAGTTGCTCAACGTCAAGACCAACTTTTTGCATCATAGTTTTGTTATATTAATCCATCAGGTTGTTTAAGCACGGATAGATTCACCAATAGTCAAGTGATTTCTGATATTGTACATAATAAGTATGTGGGTAAGTGAAATTAGCTAGCGGAATTTAATGTAAAGCTCAAAGTCAACCATATGGACTATTGCTGTGGTAGAGAGCAGAAAAGGAGTTGAATGTCAGAAAAAGAGTTAGCTACAACTAATTAAAAGTTACAAGAAGCAATGACACGTGTAATGCACACTAGCTAGTCAACGACGACTTGTGCTGTGGTTTGACAAACATGTGCCGATCACTCCCTTGTCTCCCTTCCAACATTTAGCGTTAGAATTGTATTTTCTTGTGCTCTCACTCCCTACCCATAATGTAATGGTAGTTCCTTGTAAATAAAAAATGGTAACATACATGCAAAAAAAAAAAACAAGTAGCGTTAAAATTGGGTTGGACTGACATCACCGAGTAACTAATATAGTAACAATAATAGGAAAGCATGTGATGGAGAAAAGTCAAAAGACTATGAAGCCATAAATGCGATTTTGATGGAGTTTGGTAGGGAGTTGTCTTTAATTTAATGTTTCACTTCATCTTTGATATTGAAAATGCTCCTCTCCTCCTATACTTCATCCTTGCTAGTTGCTAGTTATATAACCCTTTACCTTAATCAATATAATAGCTGGCACTCGGTATTTGATTGGCCATCGACATATACAGGCCCGAATCTGAGTTTTTTGAGGTCTAACATGAAAAAAGTCGTGTATCTAGTTAATACATACAAAATTCGAATTTGCATTGAAAAAGTTGAAGACGAGGGAAATGTTTCAAGAGCTCATCAATGCTGGACCATTTTTGTTTATTTATCAGTATGTAAGATGTCCCCACAACTTTTTCAAATTTTTTTTCTTTCCTAAGCTAATAAAATTATGGCGCGTACAAGTTTAAAGAAACTTAAGGCTTTATTCGAATGTTTCAAATAATATATTTAGGTCCGGCCCTGGACATATATATATTTATATATACATATATCAGACATATAAATCAAGGTATGTAATTAATACATTTATAGATATCAAAAAGAAGAAGAAAAATTACATATTTACAGAGTATTATAGAAGTTATTTACTACTTCCTCTAACAAAAGAAAAGAAGTTAGTTTCTACTTGAGTAGTAATTGCAAACATGAATCTATTTACTTGTATCGTGAAAATTGACTAAGCCTCTATGAAATGGGCTTGGGAGGGCGTACGACGTTGTCAATGGGCCAATGGGTCTATTAAATGGGCCAATGACTAAACCCAGATACATCCCATATATGTGTTCTATGGGTCTCATGAACCCATGTATATATATATATATGTTTGGCTGATTAGTAGGGTAGACGAAATATTCTGTTCCATTTCATTCTTGGTTCTGCGTTTCCGTTCCATAGAAGAATGTAGTTCTTATGGTAGAAAGTTTCATTTAGGAACAGGGTAGAAACTAGAAACACAACTCCCAAATCTCATTCGAAACAAAGTGTACATACTAATTACATATACGTAACATCCATAAACCAAAAATAAAAATTGGGAATTTTGTCGGTTCAATTTAAGTGAATTGGTTTGGGTCGGTTTAGTGGAGAAAGCCCTAAAATCAAGTTTAAAGAGTGCAGCCGTCTTCTCTTTGGAGAATTTTCGAGTTCAGATGCTGTAGAGGAGAAAAGTTGAGTTTTTGGAGAGATTTTCGAATTTTACTGTTCATCGGGTACTGTTCATCGGTACTGTTCACGGGTTACTGTTCATCGGTACTGTTCACGGGTTACTGTTCATCCGCGATTCGGCACTGTTCATCGTCCTTCCTTTTTCCTTCAGTTTCAGTCAATTGTCAAGGTGAGTGCATGACTGTGGGTCCGTGATTTGCTAGATTAGATTTGGTTTGTGATTGTTCTTGATGAGTTTTGTGTTTAATTGTTATTTCATGATATTTTGGTTGTTTATGTGATGAATTGTGTGTTTGTGTGGTTAATCTGGTTCAATTGATTGGTTTAATTGGTTTAATTTTTAATTGATTTGATTCTGGTTTATCTTGGTTCAATTGAATTTAATTGGTTTATATTGGTTTAATTAATTTAATTGATTTGATTCTAATTGAATTTAATTGATATTGGTTTAATTGAATTTAATTGGTTTAATGGAATTAAATAGATTTAATTCGGATTTAATTAATTAAATAATATTTATTTAATTAATTGGTATTATTTTAATTATTTTAAAATATGGAAAATTATTATTTAATTATGAGAATTATTTAATAATTGAGAAATTGAGTTTTAATTATTAAAAATTATTTAATAATTGGAAAATGGTATTTAATAATTATTGAAGTTTATAAATATTATTAAATATCTAGTAAATTGCGTAAATGGCTCGTAGGCAGAGTGATTGCCTCACTAAGTATTTATTAAATACTTACGCAACTCCATTCCAATGTGTTGCAGGTAAAAGATTTGTGTGATCGCGGAATCAAGGCTGAAGAGGGGGATGATAGGATGTTTACTGTTTTATTGTTTTGCATTATTTTGCTAGACTTGTTTAATTATTATTTGCTTCCGCTGAGCTGATTTATTTGTTATTGATATTTTATTTATTTAATTTATTTTTAAGACCTTCGCTAGAATTGATTAATATTTATTAAAAAAAAAAAAATGTTGGTTGTTTCATTTTGGTATCAGAGCCTAGACGGTTTTAGGACTGTTAGAATTGCTAGGCTTTAGTATCATCCCCTTCAGCTACAAGAGATTCCGCGGTGAGTTTATGTTTGTTTTGAGTTTTGGTTGCGTGTTCTAGTGTGCTCTTTTCGGTTCCATGAGTGAGATGGACTGAGTAGCTAGAGGTTGTGGCGCGAGAGGGCGCGGTGCGAGGCCGTGGTGGCAGAGCTAGAGGCCGTGGAGGCCGGGGCCGAGATTGTGGACTTCGGCGGATTCGGGAGAGAGTGTGGTGCCGAGTGTGGCGACTGCGTCGGTGACCCAGTCGGTATCCGTGGCGAGTGAGGCCAGTGTGGATGCGAGTGTTGGTTTGGGAGCGGGGGCTGCTCCGGGTGGGGGGTGCTCCGGCTCAGGGTCTTGATGACTTAGTGGTGGGTTTGCTGACGCAGTTATTGGCTCGTTTTCCGCCAGTGGTTCCACAGGGGCTCCGGGAGTACCTCCAGTGGCAGAGGTGCAGCAGAGGGCTGCGGGATTTGTTCAGCCGCAGGCTGTGGGTTTGATGGTGCCGCCTATTTGGATATGATGGGGCACATGCAGAGGATTGGTACGCCGTACTTTGAGGGCGGAGTTAGAGGCGGCAGATGAGGCGAGAGATTGGAGCGGAATTTCCAGTCTATCAGATTTCTGGTTTAGTACAGGTTGGAGTTAGGCAGTCCACTATCTGAGTGGTGATGCGCATTTGTTGGTGGTTGTGTTGTTCTTTTTGTCTGTGATAAATTGTTGAGGTTCTCAACGCATGTGTTTCGTAATGACCTTGTTAGTGGGCGGTTTTGAGTCCCACGTTTTATTCGACTCTGGAGCATCGAATTGCTTCATTACACCGGAGCGTGCCGAGAAGAGTGGCATCCGGAGTAGCGCGGGCGAGAGCGCGGGCATGGTCAAGGTGGCGGGAGGTGGATTCTTGTCTACTTTGGGCCGTGCTAGAGGAGTCGAGATCGAGATTGCGGGGCAGTCAATGCCAGCAGACTTAGTCATCAGTCCGGTGGAGCTGTATGACGTTATTCTCGGGATGGACTGGTTGTCACACTACAGAGTTCATCTGGATTGCTACAGAGGTAGAGTGGTCTTCGAGCGAGATGCAGGGAGGTTGGTTTATCAGGGAGTGAGACCGACTTCCGGGAGTATTGTGATATCTGCTATTCAGGCCGAGCAGTTGTTAGAGCGGGGCTGTGAGGCGTATCTGGCGACGATTTCTATGTCTGAGTCAGGAGCTGGAGTTGTTATGGGAGATATTGAGGTTGTCCAGGATTTTGAGGATGTCTTTCAGTCACTGAAGGGATTACCACCATCTCGGTCTGATCCTTTCACGATTGAGTTAGAGCCGGGGACAGCACCGATATCGAAGACGCCTTACAGGATGGCGCCAGCTGAGTTGGCAGAGCTGAAGAAGCAGATAGAGGACCTTTTGTCTAAGGGGTTCATTCGACCAAGTGTTTCACCGTGGGGAGCACCGGTGTTGTTTGTGAAGAAGAAGGATGGCAGTTTCAGACTTTGTATCGATTACAGAGGTCTTAACCGAGTCACTGTGAAGAACAGGTACCCACTCCCGAGGATTGATGAGTTTGGATCAGTTGAGGGGTGCTACTTGGTTCTCCAAGATTGACTTGGCATCGGGGTATCATCAGATCCCGATAGATGAGGCAGATGTCAGGAAGACTGCTTTCAGGACGCGTTATGGGCATTTTGAGTTTGTGGTTATGCCTTTCGGTTTGACTAACGCGCCGGCAGCCTTCATGAGATTGATGAACGACGTGTTCAGGGAGTATTTGGACGTGTTCGTCATCATTTTCATTGATGATATTCTGGTATACTCGAGGAGTCAGGAGGAGCATGCGACTCACTTGAGGTTGGTTCTGGAGAAGCTTCGGGAGCAGAAGCTTTTTGCTAAGTTGAGCAAGTGCAGTTTCTGGCAGCGAGAGATGGGATTTCTTGGCCACATTGTTTCTGCAGAGGGAGTTTCTGTGGATCCGGCTAAGATTGAGGCTATCAGAGATTGGCCTAGACCTAGTAGTGCCACCGAGATCAGGAGTTTTCTGGGTTTGGCAGGATACTACAGGAGGTTCGTCAAGGGGTTTGCTACCATGGCGCAGCCGATGACGAAGTTGACCGGGAAGGATGTCCCTTTTATTTGGTCAGCTGAGTGTGAGGAGAGCTTTAGTCAGCTCAAGGAGATGTTGACTACTACACCAGTGTTGGCGTTACCCGAGCCAGGGAAGCCTTACATGGTGTATACAGATGCTTCAGGCATTGGTCTTGGTTGTGTGCTGATGCAGGAGGGCAGAGTGATAGCATATGCTTCGAGACAGTGGCAGGGCAGTGAGCGTAACCGTCCTACACATGACTTAGAGTTGGGAGCAGTGATCTTCGCGTTGAAGATTTGGAGGTCTTACTTGCTAGGTGAGACAGTACAGGTCTTCACGGATCACAAGAGTTTGCAGCATATCTTCACTCAGCCGATGATGAACGCGAGACAGACGCGCTGGGTTGAGTTCTTGGCGGATTATCAGGTGAGCATTAACTACCATCCGGGCAAGGCTAACCTAGTGGCGGACGCGTTGAGTAGACGGAGGTATGATTCCGCAGTTGAGCGAGATGTGGAGTCTCTAGTTGGCGAGATCAGTACCTTGCGTTTGTGTGCCATTTCGCAGGAGCCTTTGGGTTTAGAGGCAGTGGATCAGGCGGATCTACTTAGCAGGATCAGAGTTGCTCAGCAGAGTGATCAGAGTTTGCTGGATGCGACGAGAGTGACTGGTTCTGAGTATGAGGTCTCTGCGAATGGGACTATCTTGGTTCGTGGGCGAGTTTGTGTGCCTAAGGATGTGGAGTTGAGACATCAGATTTTGGGAGAGGCTCATGCGAGCAAGTTTTCCATTCATCCAGGAGCGACCAAGATGTACCATGACCTCAAGAGGTACTATCATTGGGTCGGGATGAAGAGGGATGTAGCAGATTGGGTTGCGAAGTGCAACACTTGTGCCTTGGTGAAGGCAGAGCATCAGGTTCCGGGTGGTCTTTTGCAGAGTTTACCCATTCCGAGTGGAAGTGGGATAGGATTACGATGGATTTCGTGGTTGGACTACCTGTTTCGAGGACTTTCGATGCTATCTGGGTGATTGTGGATCGGTTGACTAAGTCTGCACATTTCTTGGCCATCAAGAAGACAGATGGAGCTGCTGTCTTGGCTAGGAAGTTTGTGCGAGAGATTGTGAGGCTGCATGGAGTGCCAGCTAGTATTGTGTCAGACCGTGATCCCAGATTCACTTCAGAGTTTTGGAGGGCGTTTCAGGCAGAGATGGGCACTAAGGTGCATCTGAGTACAGCTTATCATCCGCAGACAGATGGTCAGTCAGAGAGGACTATTCAGACTTTGGAGGATTTGCTGAGGATGTGTGTGTTGGATTGGGGTGGCCATTGGGCAGATCACCTAAGCTTAGTTGAGTTTGCATACAACAACAGCTTTCAGGCGAGTATTGGCATGGCTCCATTTGAGGCTTTGTATGGGAGGCCATGTAGGACACCCCTATGCTGGACCCAAGTGGGGGAGCGCAGCATGTATGGAGCTACTTATGTTCAGGAGACGACAGAGAAGGTTCGTGTTGTGAGGCTGAACATGAAGGAGGCTCAGGATAGGCAGAAGAGTTATGCAGATAGACGCAGACGAGAGCTTGAGTTTCAGGTTGGAGATAGAGTTTATCTCAAGATGGCTATGTTGAGGGGTCCTAACAGATCCATAGCAGAGAACAAGCTGAGTCCGCGATTTATGGGTCCGTTTCCAGTAGTGGAGCGAGTTGGGCCATTAGCTTACAGGCTGGAGTTGCCTGAGATTATGAAAGCCTTTCACAAGGTTTTTCATGTGTCGATGCTGAGGAAGTGTCTTCATCCTACAGAGGAGTTAGTGGCTAGGATTCCAGAGGATCTTCAGCCAGATTTGACCGTGCCGGCAGTGCCTATGAGGATTTTAGAGAGGAGGGAAAAGGTTCTGAGGAACAAGAGGATTCCCTTACTGAGGATTTTGTGGGATTGCAGTGGTTCTACAGAGGAGACTTGGGAGCCAGAGGCAAAGATGAAGTTGAAGTTCAGGAAGTGGTTCGACAAGCAGGTCGAGGAGTGAGCTTATTTCATCTTTGTAGCCTCAGTTGTTATTTTTGGCTTTGGTGTTATTGTATTTTCGTTTTCGTTGTAACGATTTACATTTTGGAGTTTTAATGAGATGCAGTTTTTCCTCATTTTGCCTTGTGTTGTGAAAAGGTATTCGGATGTTACACATGTTTGACCAGTTTTTGGTTGTGAGACGGTCTAATCTTATGGTTATAGACATTTTCCGGAATTTTTACTCTAAGGATTGCGATCCTGAATAACTCATCATGTTTTTGGAGACTTCGTTCTCTGGCAGACTCTCTGGGTGCAAGTAGGCCTCAGTTGAGTGTAGCTTATATGGGTGCAAGTAGGCCTCAGTATAAGCAGTTTAGTTCATCTGGGTGCAAGTGGGCCTCAGTATGGACGTTTTCGGGTTCGTCTGGGTGCAAGTGGGCCTCAGTGCGGACCGGTGTGGACTTGTCTGGGTGCAAGTGGGCCTCAGTACAAGTTGTTTGGTGTGTTTGGATGATGAGTTAGGAGTGAAATTTTCTTGGAACGTGTTTATGACATAAGATATGACGTTTGTCTCGGGGATCAAGTGAGGATCTCCGGTGTTGCGGCCTTGCGAGGTTGGGTTTTGTGGTCTTTGTGACGTTTGCGTTGGGATTCGAGGACGAATCCAGTTTAGTGGGGAAGAGTTGTAACATCCATAAACCAAAAATAAAAATTGGGAATTTTGTCGGTTCAATTTAAGTGAATTGGTTTGGGTCGGTTTAGTGGAGAAAGCCCTAAAATCAAGTTTAAAGAGTGCAGCCGTCTTCTCTTTGGAGAATTTTCGAGTTCAGATGCTGTAGAGGAGAAAAGTTGAGTTTTTGGAGAGATTTTCGATTTTACTGTTCATCGGGTACTGTTCATCGGTACTGTTCACGGGTTACTGTTCATCGGTACTGTTCACGGGTTACTGTTCATCCGCGATTCGGCACTGTTCATCGTCTTCCTTTTTCCTTCAGTTTCAATCAATTGTCAAGGTGAGTGCATGACTGTGGGTCCGCGATTTGCTAGATTAGATTTGGTTTGTGGTTGTTCTTGATGAGTTTTGTGTTTAATTGTTATTTCATGATATTTTGGTTGTTTATGTTGAATTGTGTGTTTGTGTGGTTGTTCATTGTGATTGAATTGTGTGGTTTGGTTGAATTTAATTGGTTTATTGGTTTAATTGAATTTAATTGATTTGATTCTGGTTTATCTTGGTTCAATTGAATTTAATTGGTTTATATTGGTTTAATTGAATTTAATTGGTTTAATGGAATTAAATAGATTTAATTCGGATTTAATTAATTAAATAATATTTATTTAATTAATTGGTATTATTTTAATTATTTTAAAATATGGAAAATTATTATTTAATTATGAGAATTATTTAATAATTGAGAAATTGAGTTTTAATTATTAAAAATTATTTAATAATTGGAAAATGGTATTTAATAATTATTGAAGTTTATAAATATTATTAAATATCTAGTAAATTGCGTAAATGGCTCGTAGGCAGAGTGATTGCCTCACTAAGTATTTATTAAATACTTACGCAACTCCATTCCAATGTGTTGCAGGTAAAAGATTTGTGTGATCGCGGAATCAAGGCTGAAGAGGGGGATGATAGGATGTTTACTGTTTTATTGTTTTGCATTATTTTGCTAGACTTGTTTAATTATTATTTGCTTCCGCTGAGCTGATTTATTTGTTATTGATATTTTATTTATTTAATTTATTTTTAAGACCTTCGCTAGAATTGATTAATATTTATTAAAAAAAAAAAAATGTTGGTTGTTTCAATATAGTTAAAAACATACCCCCATAATAGTACAAAACTAAAATTATAGAACACTACTCATAAATTTAACTTAAATCAAGATTGACCAAGATTAATGCCAAGTAAACTCATTAACCAAATACATGTAAATATACGAAAATATACAATAAATATAAATCTAGACATATACCACCGACAAGTCATTGTCGGTCGAACCACTTGTGATGGTTGATGCAACAACGTTTTCCCCGTTGGCCACGGCTCTCACAGTCTCTATCAGCTCATTTGTTCTTCCACCTTCCGACAATATCTGCAACAGCTCTTCCGTGTTTATGAACAGCTTTACTTTCCATATTCCACTTTTGCTGCTGGTGCGTCTCCTCCTCGTCTTCTTTTCCTTCTGTTGGGTCCTTGTGTAGATTTTTCTTGAAAAGACGTCCGTGTATGATCTCTTCAACACCCTGTGGTTGTAGTCCAGAGACATTCTGTACGGAGTTATCGCTGGCAAGGACTCACTATTGGATCTTGAGTGGCAGTTTCCGACAAAAGTCTTCAAGTCGTCCGTGACAATATTGGGCAAGAGATAGTATGAATGACCGGGGGCGAGGTGGTGGTGGTGAGCTAGGGGTTGCCAGGGGAGATGGAGTGCAGAGTAAACAGTATGGCCTGAGATTTCATCAGAGACTGACCCTGCAGTGACGGGGGAGTAGAACTCGAGAACTTCACCGTTGGATTTTATGACTTTGATCGACATGTCTTCCTCATCGCCTAACCCTCCGAATAAACAGTTCCCCATGCTGGTCTCTGTGACTTTCTTGCCTACTCCAACTCCATGCTCTCTATATAGTTTGTTTTAATTACAAAGGTCGGTGAAGGTGAGAGAATGAGAGTTTAAATATACAAAAGAGAAACTATGTGAACGCAAAAGCCGCGTACATCAAAGGAAAATGCGGTGTGGAATCTTCTTTGCTTTTGATATTTTTAATACATACTGTTGTTTTTGTTTTATTTTGAAGTCATGCTATTAGTGTTCTTTTTTTTTTTTTTTTTTTTTCTCTTTTGGTTATGAACATGTAATTCTTTACCTTCAAGTGACCGTAAACCTTCTTACTTCTCGTACTTCTCGCCATCCATTTTTATCTAAAACTTCTGTTTCCCCATTCCTAAAAAGCATGAAAGAAGCTGAGATCCATTGTCAGTGGAACATTTTTAGTGGTTGGTGATATCCCAAAAGGAAAAAGAGTTGGGCTCTAAAGAATAGGTGGACTCGTATTATATAGACCAAAGGAGAAGAGAAAGAAAAAACAAAAAGAAATAAGGGCATAGTAAATGGGTCCATTCCACTTCCATTGAATCCTAAAAATAACTAAATCAAAGAAAGAAAAGTCCAAGGACCTACAAAGAAGCATCATCGGTTGGGGTTTCTTTCCAACTTTCTCTTTAATAAAACGCATCGGTTTCTGACCCCTATTTTGGAGTCCACCTTACGTTTATATGAATACTTTGGCGCCAGAAGCTCATATCTACAAAGTTCGAGTTACCATTTAAACAACATAAAATTTGTTTATTTTATGTAAGAAAAACATTAAAAGACTCTTATAATAAAATGGAAGGGAAGTATGTTACTATCTTACTACAGAGGTTTTTTTTTTTTTGTCTGTTCTAGTTTGTGATTGTTTAACCGCCAAGGACATTATGAAAAAGAAAAAACTTACTAGAGAAAGCAGACAGATGAGAACACCGTGCATTAAATAGACGGGACAATCCATAGCCCACTGATAATTGAATATAATAAAATGATAAATGGAAGAGTCAAATTTGGATGTATGAAATACGTAAACAAGTTGAAACGGAACGTGGACTATACGTCTGTGACTGTCATCAAGGAGAACGCTCTTAATGAATACGGTCCCATACATACAGGTAGGAGGACCGTCGTTTCCCCATTTATTTTTCTGTCTTCTTTTTTGTTTGGTAGTATCTATTATCTAATGTGATAAATCTCTTGGAGCCATCACTTTTGTACAGACAATAGCAAAGTATGTTAAATTCGTCTCTTCTTGTTGCCGAAACTTGGAACCTCTTTCTTTATTGCACAAACTGGCTAAGTACGTTGGATATCAGGCATTGTTTTTTTTTTGTTATGCAAGAATCAAAACGTTAGGTTGGTATCGCATCGCTTGATTAGTGTATGCCATCTTCTTAATTCATTAGATACAAAAAGTCAAAGCAATTGATTATGGGGTTGGATATGTTTTGTCATTTAGTTGCGGAAAAATCTTGACGTCTCTTCTTGTATGAAGTCTTGTTGGAGTGTTCGTTTACCTGTTGCTATATAATAAAAACATAAATGAGGTTAAATAACTGTATAATATGGTGGGACATTCTCCTATATATTCAGATCACTACCTCTTTTCAACTTTCAGAGCCAATAATAAAGAAAACAAAGGAGAGGCTTGCCGATGGAAACAGGAGGCAAAGTTATCACTTGCAGAGGTAATTTATGCATAGAAAACCAGTATACTGTGTAAATATTAGGGAAGCTAAAATTAGAAATGTTGATGAGTGAACAGCGGCTGTGGCATGGGGAGCTGGAGAAGATCTAGTGATGGAGGATGTTAAAGTTGATCCTCCTCAGAGATTGGAAGTGAGAATTCGAATCCTCTTCACTTCCATCTGTCACACTGATCTTAGCGCATGGAAAGGCGAGGTGATCTTTCTTACTCTCTCTTCCTAATTTCTTCTTATTTTTTTTAAGTAAAGTAGCTA
>CACVBM020001115.1:0-143811 GCA_902728155.2 Microthlaspi erraticum
AGACCCTATCAATCTCACTAATAGCACTAACATGCGTACTTGGTAACAGCAGTCGTAACAATGGTATTGCCGAAGTTGAGATCTTGCGCTTGGACTTGATCTTTTCCACTGCTGCTTTGATGATCGATGGAGATGGTACGCTGAACCATTTCAAATACCATGAGAGGAGAACTATATCTTTCTGCAGCTTTGAGTTATAATCATCAGGCCATGCTTCTGAGGTCAAGTAATCTCTCAAGTTAATCTTCAGCTCGGTTGAGCAATTCAAAATCTCTTCACACCGTTTTCCTAGTGATGCTAAGAAGATTGACTGAACAAAGCCACCTGAAGATGCCAATCTTCCACTCGATACCGTCTCGTTGTAGGCAAGAGCAACCTGAGTACATAAGATTAGATCCAAAAATAGGAAACCAAAGCAGAATATGTGAATCAAGTTTTTTATCAGTTTCGTCAACGCAGAAGAGTACCTTCAGGCTTGAGATGGAAAGTGAATCGCACACATTACTCTCGCTTTTTACAAGCAGCTCAGCCATAGAACCAATGGTTGTATACAAAGATAAATAAACCTATAAGAAACATGAAACATATACTCAAAGTTAGAACAACATATGGCGAACAAACTGCAACAAGAATAGTAGGGTTAGGTGGCTTTTAAGTAGCAATCACCTGTAAAAGAGCTGGTCTATCCTTGCTTATACAGTCAAACAACACTTGAAGACAGAACTCCTTGAAATCAGAATCAGATCTGCATAAATGTGGTTGTTAAGACTTAACCCTTCTGGGATGCTATAAATCGATAAGAAATCTACGGAACTCTGTATGTGCAATGACCAGATAAACTGATAAAACAGTACTTACCTGTCATTCCAGGATTTGTCACAACACAACTGTGCAAAGGCTATTAGGCTTGGATCCGATGAGAAGGTGCTGACCAAATGATCAACGCTCTCAGAATCAAGTTCTCTATGACTATTGGCAAGCATATTAGATTCGTCCAGAGTTCTCAGCCCAAAAACCTGTATCACAAAAAGCATATATCAAAATCCAGTTCTCTGTGACTGTCTATGAGAATATCTGAGAGCTGTGTATATGATGGCGTTACAACCTTATGCATTGCTCGGGAAAGAAGGGACTGACACCCAACTGGATCATCAACATACGAACAAGCTCCTACCTTCCTTTTGACATATATAACACCGGAATTGAAGGGATCACTCTTGTCCCCAAAGCTCCACCAATGTTTCTCTGTGTTTCATTGGTCAAAATTAAAATTAGCTAGAAAAAATGAGCAAGGAGAAAAAACGGAATATATGTAAATGCATCAACCACCTTCTGGGACAAGATCAACTTGTTGGGGCCAGTATCGGGGACCACAGACTGAAATTCTCTTTAGCTGCAGGATACAGATACATTTTTAAGGTGAAGGCGGACAAAACAGATAGATAAAATAGGCGAACTAGGAATTGCATGAAAAAACTGAACCCAGTTGCGGCAAATGTTATGGTATAAAGCAGTGTAAGCATACGAATCAAGAAAACTTGTGTAGTCTATTTTCTGTACAGAAAAGTATGCAGGGGAAGTGAGGAAAGTTGTTGAACTTTTCTTACAATAGCACGCTCTGGCAGAATGCACGGGGTAACCTCGCAAAATCTGGTTTCCGAATAAAGTTCTGTCTCTTTTACTTTGACTTCTAGAGGGGCATATACAGGTAGACCGGAATCAACATCAATTGTCTGCAGCCAACGAGCCTCTGTTGCAAGGACATATAAATGCCTGAATGCCTGAAAAAGGAAGGAAAAAAAATCGCCTTGTCAGATGTATTCTGGCCAAAGCATATCACAACAAAAGCTGAAAATTTTGGCATGTCTTTGTTATCGCAATCCACAAAGAGACTGAAGTTGGTAATATTTAATATAGCAAGAAACTCTTGCTTCTGTAGAGATGACAGCAGACAGAGACAGCAACCAACCAGACACAATAAAAAAGAGCGAATAAAAAATAGATTGACACTTGCCTGGAGGTGACATCGGTTGTCATTTGGTCCAGAAGGCAACCGTGGATAGAGAGTGATAAGCAACATTGCAAGTGAGCCATTATTCGTTGAAAATGTTCGCATACCACCTCCAAGAAACAAAAAACCTGTGGCTAAGCTCACCTAAAGGAAAGAACAGTATGCCGTCTCAAATTTCAAAAAAACTAAAATGATAAGGATAAAAGGAATTTGCTTAACAAGGATGTTTTTACAAGAAAGTTAATATCCCAACTTCAGAAAGAAAATGCCTTAATTGCAGAGTGCTTACCGCCATTTGTGTGCCATAGTTAGCATGTCCATCAGCAGAGTTTCGGCTGCGGAGAAACCTCAATAACCGAAATACTTGCAAGTCTCCTGATCCCGCCATGACCTACCCAAGTGAGCCCTTTTAACATAAAGCTACTGACTTGAAAAATGAAAAGTGTAGGACACGACATTTAAAAGAAGTATTACCACTGACAGGGAAAGAATGATAAGATAAAGACACATTTCAAGCGTTCCCCGATCAACATATTTAGATATTCCCCTGGGAAATGTATTTCCAGGTGTAGCAGACACAGGCTTGATCTACATACATCAAAACATATAAGTTCACAGAGCATTCTTAGCATTGGAGGGACGAAAGAGGAGTAACATATAGATACATTTCCGAGGATGATATACCTCATTCAAAAGATAGAGAGCGTAGCTGTTAAGTAAGTCACGCGCATTTCCATCCCTTGTACCAGCAAATCTCATCCCTATCAGAAACAACAATATGTCATAATTCTTATGAAATATCAGAGACAGATGTCTCTCATAAAAAGTAGACTATATACCAAGTGAAATGCACGCCCCGGCCACTATGTTGACATATGCCTGCACAAGGGCTTCAACATCCACCTCATACATATCATCCATGTCGTCTTGGAGGTGGCTGATACCATTTTTGACAACTTCAGGAACTTGAGACTGAATCCAGTCACATGTAGGACAGATCCTATAAAACGAAAAAATGTTAGACTTACGATCTTAGAAGCATCATAAACAGCACTCCTAATAAGACGAGATAAAAAAAAACATACCTTCTCCACATTATCAAGTTCCGAGCAATGACACGGAGCATTATGAAATCAGGCCTTACGCACTCCAAATCATAATGTGTTTGTGGAATAGAGAGCTTTGAGAAGATGACCTCTGATTCTGTCTGCAACGAACATTACACAAAGCTTTCTGAAAGTCCATACCCCAGGAAAAGCGCACAAAAAAAAACGCGAAGGCTGAACTTAAGAATCAGTTATCTAGTTAAACCATCCTCAAGACCCACCTTAAGATACATTAATGCAAGAGCAATTATTGCTCCAGGTGCAGTTATATCAACATTGGAAGTGCTTCCGTCTGTTATCTGAGACAGAAAAAATGATTACCACATAATTAGATTCAGCACGTGTTCTAAGGCACGGGTTTATGCACTTCAATAAGTAATGTGTGAAGAATAGATAAGCAAGGAAACCTGCGCAGCACTTCTGTGATCTTCATCTGACGGTGCAAGGAGAGATCTTTCCTGTAGGGAATTCAAGTAGTTGTTCAGTACAAAAATAGACACTGTTTACAAAGCCAATGTGGTATGATCAGTTGCAATCAACAGAGGAATAAAGAGTGGAATACAGTTAATGTGAAATCCAGAGCATTAGACAATTAACCTCTTTTGATCCTAAATACTGGAGTAAGCGGTTGACAAAGGAGTCCATGGAACCGAGCGCATCACCTCCACGGCCTTGAGCCATAAAAAGAAAGCAAGTCAGCTTAATCAGAAAATCAGAATTTCAGTAGCCAAAAACCAAAAAGACATACCCAAAGCAACGAGGCCAAGTGAGAATCCAGCAGATACAGCATAACCCTCCCTTTCAAGGACATTATCCCCTGCACTTCTGCGGCCGATTTCACCCTGAGACATATACAGATGTATCATGTTTCCATCTATTTGCTATAACTAAAAATAACAAGACAAATACAAAGAATGTGGTATTGATAAGAAATAAGGCAAAAAAAACTCCATAAGTGAAAAAATTAAACACGCAGGAGATATTACCAAAAGTAATTGCATTGTCTGCAGGTGTGCTGATCCTTCAAATAGAATGCCAACGGAGACTAAAGCTGCAGACTAAAGAATAGATGAAAATAGCATGTTAGAAAAAAATGTCACTAGTTAAAGATAGTCTTACTTTCTCTGATCACCACTTGTGCAGAGATAACTAAAATCAATGGATTCTGCTAGGAGAAAGATATATATGTACCTGTAGAAGTGTTGGTATCTCAAACTCAGCATATGAAGCTTGGTACCGTGCAGGAACATGGAAAAAGAGAGCCTGTTATGCAAAGAAAAGTAAGTTCTTAGAGAAAGATTATAAGTGCTAGAACTGAAATTTTAGAAGTAAACGTAGTATTATGCTAGTAAGAAATATTCACATCTCTTGGTGCACAAATGAACAAAAAAATTATATAGATATTCAGAAGACGTTGATCATCCACCATTTCTGTAATCTGGATTTATAATTAACAAGAAAGCATAGGTATTTCCCAAAGTAGTGTTTATTTGGAAGACTATGGATATCCTAAAAAAGTGTTTTGGGTTGACTATCAACAAAAATACTTAAAGGGAAATTCAAGATATGAGCTTACGACCACCAAATAGTTACGAAACTGCAGCAGCTGAGAAACTACCTTTGCAATATCAGGTTGCATCGTTCTCCTGTATGAAGCTGCCAGACCAAGCATCAAACCTACCGTGGTGCTCTCATGGTCCTAAAAGACCAAGGAAAAGCAAGAAAGCAATTAAAGAAAGAAGTCAAGAATAAATTTGTGTGTGAACTTAAACAAACGGAAAAAAAAAAACCACTTTGGTATAAGAATGTGAAATATCAATATCATCCATCTATTTGTAGATTCACCCGGGTACAACACTTCTATATGAGATAACTAAGGCTAATAATGAAACAACCACAATTACTAAATGAAGCAGACATGGAAAACTAATCTCCATTAATTATAGTAGCATCCAGTGTTGCGCTCAAATCTCTTCCACTAAGCCACATATATATGGTCACAACTATAGATGACATGTGCTAATCTAAAAATATCGGGTCAACTAGTAATAACTTCAGTCAAGAGTCAGAGTAACTTGATGTTCAATTCAGCGGTATTCACAGACATATCTCCATCAAAGAATTGGATATGTTTAGGCCTCAATTAGCACTATTAACCAATAGGATGTAAGGGAAAGAAATAACGCAATGGAAAAAGGAGCCAACAGAAACAAACCTGAGTGAAATATTGGTATATGTCACTAAGGTTTAAGACATGCAAATATCCCTGTAATCCCAGCCCAAACAGAAGTCCAGCATGAACAGCATTTGGCTCCCCAGGTTTATTGTATTTAATCCACGTTCTGGACACTTTTCCCTGCACCAAAATGTAAGAAGAAACATAACTGGATTAATTGGCTTGTGTGTCTTTGAAATGTGGCGGGGATGAATAAAGGACTCATGATGCACGACAACACATACATTATAAGATCGTGCAGCACAATTTGGTGTATTTTTTTATAGCATCTCATAGAAGCAAACTAAAAGAGACACTAAAACTTCCTGAAAATATACAAAAACACAAACCTGAAGCGGAGCCAGTCGTAACCCAGCAGCAACAGCATTATGAAACTCTGGCCAGGTCTTAAGTTCTTGAATATTCCTTATGTTTGGATCTAGATTAACCTGAAAGGGAAACATGCAAGCTAAACTATTAGACTGGCTAAAGTGGTTTTTAAATTACAAATTGCATCTTTGGGGAAAGAAATAATGTAGGCAAAATTGCTTTATTATATATATTTTTTGAGAATGCCGCTTCATGCAAATTCTTCACAATAACAACAAAAGCCAGTCGCAAAAGTGTAATTCATGTAAACTAGAGCATATAATATGTTTACGTACAATGGCATTTTGTTGGGCAGGCAGCCGACCAGCTAAAACAAGCTTTGGTACAGTAAACGCCTGAAAAAATTCAGAGAGAATGTAAATATTCAAGTAGTCATTACAAATGATATTAATCAAGAATAGCTTTCGTTAGATAGGAAATTGCCTCGGTTAAAAGAGTGTGTATTGTTGACAATGTGAATGCTCCACGCCCAAGGGGAAGCACGGCAGTCCTCTGTGCTATGCGCCAAAGTTGGTCCTACACCAATGAAAAAATAAAACAACATGATAAATATTAACAAAGCTGGTCCACGACAGTTTTATAGACCATGAAGATCTAGAACAGTGAGTTCAGCAATAACTAAACCATTGGCTTCTTCCATGTCAAGAAATGCATCTTACTTCGGTTTCTAATGGTAATTAAGAATTGATTAAAATTGGAAACTTAGTTACGGAATACGAAGTGAAAGCATATCATTGCCATTCTCTCTCGCTTAGCATATCTTTTAGTAGCACCAAAGATTTTAAGAACAATCAAAAAGAAAAATCATAGAATGAACATATCTAAATTTGTACCTGCTGCTGCTCCTGGTCAGATATAGTAGGGTTAGCAGACGTTTGAATTACCACAGGTCGTGCAGAACACAAAAGACGTCGGACCTTAACATGCAAGAGGAAAAGGAAAACATAAATAAAGAGAGCATCAAGAGAAAGAATATGAGTTGATAGTTAAATTCAAGGCCAAGAAGTTATCAGAGGAAGAGGGGTGGGTAGATGGTAACATATGAATACGCAACCAATAATGCATGACAGATGAGGCATTGTGACACAATATGAAATTTTGTAATCATCCACTAATACAGAATACAAAAGTAGCAAGAATTTTCCAGTGCAACAGACACCAAATCAAAGTAGCAACGCAGAAACAAGTCAACGTCGTATGATATAAATAACTTGCATCCAGGGATGTACAACCAACAAAACAGAGACAAGGTACAGAGTGCACTACTTAAGGTGCAGCCAAGCTACAGAAGATGCAAAAGTCTATATGGCACATTACAGAAACAGTTTTGAGCATTTAACACTGACCATTACGCTAACATATTTTTAGTTTCCAAATGGGGGCGTAGATATACCTCATTTAACCGTAGATCTCGGCCATACCGTAACTGCGTATAGGAGTTGAAGATATGCTCCATTCCATCTATCACAGAACCATCCACAGAATTTGTATCCTCAATCTTAGTGTTTTCCAAGCCAATTGACTCAGATAAAGAAGATGGAACAATTACTGGATGCAAATGCAGCATGTAAGGTATGGACATCGATATTAAGCTCGTATTTGACTGCATCTCAAATTCCTTAGATGAACTCGAGTTTCTGAAGACAGATAGGGCCATATCTTCCCGACCAAGAAGCACATAAGCAATTGCTGGCCAGTCAGCAGGAGGAGATTCTCGACAGCTATCCAGTGCCTACAAAATAGAGACAAAATTTTATGCAAAAGCTAGAACAAGTAGGCGGCAGGAAATAACAAACCAACATATTAAAGAGACAAGAAAACATAATTGGGCAATGAAAGCACAAAGTGGTCTGCATATCCTCTCATCCATAAGTCTCTAAACATTCCGACTTACATGTCTAAGCGGAAGAGATACACCAGACGGTAGCAAATCGAGTTGGTGAAGCCCAAATCTCTCTCCAGCCATAACTAAGATAGCAAGTTCCTCGTTACTGGAGTATGATCCAGGGGCAATATTACAGGGGACACCTGACAAAAGTTTCTGTCCTACTGGCTTATCACCAAATAACACACTGTAGAAGGAAACGATTTTCCTTGCCCAGCTCACAATGGAGCACCCATCTTTTTGACGGATCAAATCTGGGAGGTCATCAAGGTTTGTGGATGAACATCCACGTCGTAAACAGTTCTCAAGCCATCTGAACAGATTTGGAGGTTTTCTGCTAGAAGAAAGGGTTGTGCTTGCCCCAAAAATTTTGGAAAGACGAGGGAAATCACGTATGTAGTGATCCAAGTAACACTTCTCACCCAAAAACTTGGCAATATTGCACAATAAAACAGCCAAGTGATGCAAATCCCTGCACACATATGTCAAAAGTTTATAAGAGTAAATCATACATATATTAAATCTTAACTCTTCTTATGAACTTAAAAAATTCAGTTTTTCTGTGACAAACAATACAGAAGAATGTTAGGCTGCGAAAAGTCTAGCATGAAACTGATGTTAAGAAACCATCTCTGGCTAGATTAACTTATAATATGGAAAAGATAAATGCCTGCAGAAATTTTATACTTTCATGCAAAAAGAGAGAACTGATAAAGAAAGAGCGATGAGAAGCAAAAAAAAACTAATAATTTTACTCTTTTGTAACCGAACTAAGATAGCTAAACATTTTGTAAGCAAAACAGGCAAGTTGAACGAGAAAAAGCATTGTGGAGCCAATGTGCTTACTGTTTGCGTAGATTATCCATCTTCAAACTCTCATATACTGCATGAAGACAATCTAAACTCTGGACCATTAATTCAAGTGAGTTGCCTGGTATTTCTACACTAGCAGTCTTAGAACCAAATGGGACAATTCCTTCCAGATCCAAAGGATTGGTAGAAGTAATACCACTGTGAAACCTAGAGTAGGTCTTATGAAATTTGCTGCTAAGAAGAAACTCCCAGGAGGACTCTGGTGATGTTTTGGGTTGCTTCAGATGCACAACAGTAGGTTTTTGACAGATCCCCAGAAAAATGTTGCACAAAGCTTCCCATTCAAAATTAATACTGGAACCTTGCAGGTCCGGATAACCATCTCCCCATAGAAGAGAGAGAAACAAATTGTACAGATCGGATTGTAATCCCTCAGCAATAGCTGCTATGCAATCATTTGCAAGTGAAGATGCAGGGTTACCAGTCAAAGCACACCGAAAGATCTACAAGAGTATAATATAAATAGTAAGTTAAAACAGAAGACAACTTGAAGAACCAAATAAACAAGTACGGAAGTTTGGAGCAGTAAATCCATTTAAACAATTTGAAATGATATACCTGTGAATGATTGACTGATAGATTAATACATCCCAACACAGCATCAGACAATCCTGTGATCTTAAGGTCCCGGGGACCTGAAACAGTTTTGGCAGACTCTCTATCACCAGAAACAAGACTTTCCCCCAGCCAAGAAGGCAGTACATATCTACAGAGACATTGTTTTCCTGACTACAAAGAATATCGATAAATCAATTAAACATATTACATTAGGAAGAAATTTAACAAACAAGATGGTATGGTACATAACAAAAACCTACATAAAGAAAGAGGTCATTTTCTGGAGATAAAACAATGATATCCAAATGTGGAAGCAGTCCTACTTTCACTCTGCACGAAAATGGAAAATAGCATTGGACAAACTCTTAACATGATGACAGAAATAGTCTCATTTACAGTGATAGAGAGGCCAAAAAAGTTGTAAACAGGAACTTACTGAGAACGTGTCACAACAACAGGTGCAGCAGCAATTGCAGAGACACTCCAGCTTGTATCAGGCTTAACGTCAAACAGAATTTCATCATTGATCTCAATAGTTTGGAGTCCCACCGATAACAGCTTCTTTTGTTCTAGAATCAGAAAGCAAATTACTGGGACTGCATCATCAGTAGCCAGAAATACCTGCAACATATTGAGGCAGTTGTGAAAAATCAATCAGAAGAGTAAACAGTAACAGAGCCCACAAATCTTTCTCCCACTCACAGTCAACAAATAACAAACAATGACAGTACAAAGGTACAATACATAAATAATCTTCTTCTAATAAAGATAGCATGACCAACAACGAAAACATCCTATAGAATTGTCACCTTAGATGCAGCTTTCTTAGCACCTTTGGCTTGCCATATTCTGCGAAAAGATACTCGCTTCGGAAAAACGGTATCAGGAAAAACACCGCTTGAACATGAAGCAGAAGCTTCAAGGTTAGACTCTACAAATTCGGCTGCCCACACAGAATGTTGCATCTTGCCTGAAAAACCCAAGACAGAGTACTTCAATGAAAAATGAGAAGAGGATATGGCAAGCTCAGCCTGACAAGAGAAGAAAATGACAAACCTTTGTTATATGAAGTCATAAGAGGAAGACGGTCACTTGTCCAAATTGTTCTCTCATCGTAGTCTTTCATTATGTTCAACTTTCCCCTCTCTTCTAGATAGGTTGGCTGAAAAGTTAGTTAGATGAGTTACCAAATGCAAAATATAACCAAACATTGCATAAACAAAAACACTTTTATGTGCTGTTGAGATAACAACGAGGAAATGATTCAGGTCCCAGAATAAAAACAAGACTGGCATGAAGTAGGAATAAAGTAGACAAGGAATATCAAAACGTATGAGATCATTTACCCCAGGTTCCTCTAATGGATCTCTTAGAATCAGGTGGGAAGACATGTAAGACATGTCTCTTTTGCTAATAAGGTCATGTGCGACTGGGGAGTGGAAGATCTGTGGTGAAATATTCCCAGCTTCTTTTCTTTGGCGCAGAGAACCAAGGATGGGGCTAGCAGAAGAAAATGGAACATATAAGGATGGATTCACTTCGGCTGATTGCTGAAGAAGGAGACCAAATGGTAGTGGCCATATCGATATGACAGTACGTGGAAGTGGAACAGATACAACTTCGCCTGTCGCCCATACATGCCAAAAAAGTATACAAGAACCCATTAGGCATTGTGAAAAACTAAGATAAGAGGGGAAATATTATATATAATACAAATGTATTTAGCCACACTTACCTGACATGTTGTATATTGTTAAACAACCAATTTGTAAGACACAAAGAAAAGCTTCAGCTCCTCGACCCAGGTGACTCCAACATGCCTACAGCATCATTAAACAAAAAAATTACGAGTTTAAATAGCTTCACAAAAAAAAGAATCTAACACATCACATCCATTGGAGACAAAGAGTCAAACTTCTTATGATAAAATACCTTGATGATGGCAGAAGACAAGGTAAACCGCTTGAGCACGCGTGAACCGCTTGTCCAGATTATGCTATCATCAAATCAAAGTTTCATCGTCAGGAACAGATGCAACCAGAAAGTCAGCCAGAATACGTTATATCAACAACCCAACGAAATTAGCTTCTACATAAGCATAATCCGACAGGCAGTATAGTATAAAGAGACATACTTTGAGAAAATGAAAACACATTCCAAATGTAAATGACGAATCACTAGCACTATCAATGATAAATTAACGGAACCGTGCACAGTAATAGAATAATCAGCAAATTGTATACACAGACGAAATTCAAATCTGATGAAATCCCGCCCATAGTGTTTTTTCCGCAACTGTTAAACGATGTCACTTCTTACCCGTTGCTTCGGATGAAGAGCTCATGCTCTCTCTGCCGCGAGTAGTTAGCTTCATTGCCATCAGCATCGTCTCTCTGGCCGGTGAGCTCAGGGTCGAACAGAAAATACTGGTAGGAATCGGCAATTTTATCGTCCGGAGGTTTACCGTCGGTAGTTTCCGCGATTAGACCGAAAGGTTTGAACTTTCCGATGACGGTGAGTTGGCGAACCCCTGGAGACATTTTTCCGAAGAGCTCTGAGTAGAGTCAATGGAGATTGAAGAAGAATTTGAACTGCACTCTCCCGCTCTTGCCACGTTGTCTTCGGGATTTCAACCCTAGTCTGTTCAATTTTCAAAATTTCAAAATTTTAGTTTCGATTTTATATAGACATTGTGCTAAAAGGGTGAAAATCGTGGACTGTGTTAAAACAAAAGTAAGTGAGTGGAAGAAGAACTGAGAAAGAACAAGCCTCACTTACTTGTCATTTGAACCGGAAAGAGCTCACAAGGTTTCAGACAAGTTCCGAGAATACAAATGAGATCAAAGCAGCCACGGGAGGTAACTTAGGAAAAGCATCGAAAGTCGCCCAGAAGAAGTGATGTTCTAAGAGGAATTTAATCGAACACCTCTTGTGCAGGGAGAGTCAATGAAATCTGGAAATTGTACTCCGGATTTAAGAAAAAAAGATAATTAAATTGGAAAATAAGTAAAGTAAAAGTAAAACTGAAGGCCCAAAATGAAATAAATATGTTCTCGCCTATTTGATTTTGACCAATTGGGTCAACTGGCCCACTAAGATAACCATTCTGTTTGATTTGTGAAATACTATGAAATATGCAATAGACGAGGGTTTATTTATGTTCATCTTTTACTTAGAAGAGCACATGCAACACACATACTCACACTGTTTCTTTAGCCCAAAAGAAAAAAACAAATGGATTTAATTTCTGAGGTGGCAAGCTCAACCCCGAGAGACGTCTCTCCCGGAAGCAGCCCAATATACGTTTCTTCCGGCCACGTGTCAGATGCACATCGAGCCGGTGATTTTTTTTTTTAATTTTCTCTCTTCATTTCTCCGCTTCTCCTTTGCTCTGAAAATCGGCAAATCTCCAAATCTTCTTCTTCAACCTCTGCAAATTTCTCCTCTGTTAGACGTTCTTCTTCGTTCTGTTCCTTTCTCCTTCATCTTGTTCCTCTTTTCCTTCGTTCTGCCTCTTCCGCCAGAATCCGTCGCCGATTACTTCTCTCTGGCGCAGCTGATTTAGGTGATCGTGCTTCTCTCCACCGGCGGTAAAAAACGGCGGCGGGTACGAAGGATCCGACTTTGTTGTGATTGGCATTTACAGAGGAATCCTCTTCATCCACGCACTTCTCAACAGCCTCCCGATCTCCGTCTTGTCAGCTCGCTGCTCTCTGGAATCTCCTCGGTACCACCACCACCAAATCTCTCTTCAAATTTCATCTCTCTGTTTCTAAATAAGACTCTATGATTCAGGGGTTGTGTTGCTCATGTGAATATTGTATCTCCAATTGCATATGTGAATATTCAGGGGTTGTATAGCTTTTTACCTGTAGGCTGTAGCATCTTTGGTGGATCTTTGTCAAGTGTCTAATAGAGGAGGAAGTCTAGGATCAGTGGATTTGCTTAGTAGTGTGATTCAGTTTACTGTAAAAAGTCTTCCTTTTTATTTCCGAATTCTTGTTTTCTTTGTGTACATATCTTCAGGTACGTGTAAGTGACAATTTTACAGAAAAGGAAATTACAACAACAAAAAAAGTATATTTTATTACAGAGGAATTACTCTTTTTTCAAAAAAGGAAAAAACCCTAAAATTTGGGTCATGTATAGATAGGATGACGACAAATGGGACAAGAGCTTTTGGACCAAATCCAGTTGAAAAGACAAACTTTATGAAAAACATGACAACAATCATGCAACACTAGAGCTTCCTCGTCGCATACTTCATCAAGGCAGATAATACATTCGCTGACCGGATCAATGGATTTCGAGATACAAGTTGTACTCCAGCCTTTACTTTCTTCCATCAAGTGCAATTCAACATCTTCCGCATCAGCTTTGAGCTTGAACGCTCTTCCTCCGCTTTCTCCGTAGAGCTGAATAGCATACAAAACCAGAGTTTCTCGAATCCTTGGCTCAACATCCTTCAAAAACCGAGTCACTTGTCGACGGCATCTCACTATGTCGGAGGCTATAAACTCTGAAGGGATATCGAATCTGAGATGACGTGGAGGATCCAGTGGCGTCTGCCCGAAAAGTCGTTCTTTCCCAGTGATCGGACGGTAGATATCTCGTCGGAAACTCCTTAGTGTGATAGAGAAACGACAGCTGGAACTGGAATGAGAGCGCGGTGAGAAACTAAGCGGGTAGAAAAATATTCGCCGATTGTTTTGCATGCTGATGACTTTTTTCCCACGCAACAGATTGGATTCTTCTAGTTTTTCTTCCATCTACTTGTTAACTCACGGCTTGTATTTATAAGGATGATTATCATAATATTTTGTTGCTAGAATTATAATTTCCTTTTTCTAAATATGAGTTGGAAAACAGAGCCAAGGTAGCGTGACATCTAAGCAACAAATTCCAAAAAACTGAACGAAAGTCAAACTGTAATTACTTACTTTTAAGAAGTCCTCTGTTTTGCTCTGTTTTCAAAATTGATGTTTATAAAGGTTCAAGAGAAAACGACACACTCTAGACTCAAACTCAATTCCAAACGAAACGACAGTTACCCCCACACATACATGTATAAACAGATTTGATGATTAAAAAGTTTTAAAAGAAAAGGTAGACTCTAGTCTCTAGACTCGATCCCAAAACCATTGGCTGGAATAATGTTTAACGTGGGTCTTCCTCGGAAAATTCCACTGTGAGTCTGTCGCCCTGAAAACTCTGCGTTCGTCGACATCAACGATATGGACGCAGCGTGGAGGGAAGGTGCTATCAGGTACGCAGAAAGGTTCACACTTTGTGAGGAAAATGGTTTCATCTCCAGTGTCTTGAGTGTAAACAGCATTTCCTTGTTCGTCTAGCTTGAACACCATTAAATATTGTGTTCTCATTGTCCCAACACTGTCGATGATCTCGCCGGTCTTCCTGTATAGCTTAACCAAGAACGTTTCACCGCTTGTTCTTGACTCCACCAACTGTTCGCTTGTGTAGCAAGAATCGAGGTGGTCTCGTTTGGCCTTGTTCAGCTTTGGAAGGTTTTGAAACCGCAAGCTCTGAAACTGAATGTGGTTCTTGCTGTGTTTGCAGAGATCCCATGATCCGATGAGATGGCCTCCAGATCCGAGTATGCGTATCATGTCGTCTTTCTTGGAATACATGACATGGGAGGTGAAAAAGCATGGGTTTTCGAACCTCATGTTGGTCCACTCGGAGTTACTTTGACCTGGTCTGCAGAAGCTGAGTTGAGGCCCCAAGAACTTGACAGCCACGACACAGTCTTCATCCTCAGGAGAAGATGAGGACATGACCACGTTGGTCACAACTTGGGTTTGGCAATGAGCAAGAGTCACAAAAGGAGGCAGAGAAACGCTAGCTGCATCAAGGTCTAGATCAACGTCTCGGAAACGCAGCACGCCGTCATTCACAGTAGTTAACCATCCATTGGATGATCCTAGGGTTCCTACTTCCTTTGTAAACTCCAAAAGCTTTTCTCTCTTCTCTTGCCACTCTTCCGTAAATGATCGTTTTGTTACCTGATTCCTGACGAATGAAAGGCTCGGTCTGCAGGGATCCTTGCCGATGTAGACACGAAAAGGTGTTTCGGGCATGGAAGAAGGTGAGAAGCCTTTAGGGAGTCCATGTGGAAAAGATCTTACCAACACAGGTCTCCGAAAGCACAACTTCGGGGGCTGACTGAGAAGAAGAAGAGACATGACTAATCAATGTTGTTAGTGAAAAGCCAAAAGAAGAAGGGATTAAAGAAAACCCTAATCAATCGAAGAACTGGTCAACTTCTCCTTCTGAGACCCTCAATTAATACAGAGGAGTGACTTGCTCACCAAGTTTCCCATTTCCAAAATTAATTTATGGTCGTATCTTTTTGTGGGGTCGGATTCTCCAGTCTCTAACGTACTACATATACTGTATATATGAATACAAAAGATTTGGGAGACTAGAGATTTATTATTATAGCAAAGCTTCTCCGAGAGCAGAGCAGAAAAATATATAAAAAAAACACACAATATTTTATGTTTAAAAGGTTCAAGAGAAAACGACAGACTCTAAGACTCTAAGAGCATATGCATTGCACATCTCCATATGGAGCTCTTTAACATATTTTAAGAATATATATATTATTAATTTAATTACAGAGTTTTTCTCATTATTTCATATTTTTTAGCTCCACATTGCACAACTCATAATGGGGTTCTTTAAAGTTAAAAGATAAAAATTTACAGTCTTATAAATAAGAGTTAAGCCATTACATTTCTTCAAAGCTTATCATGGTCCATTTCTCATCGGCATCATCCATTCCCTAGCTCACGGTCATATCTCCGATTCCTTTCTCACCTCTGTCAAGCTCTTTCAATAATCTAAAGTTTCTGGGAACTGCAGAAAAACATATAGGAAGAGGTTACTTTGTGAGTACATCGGACAAACAATATTTTCTTGCCATCGTCAATCACATATCAAATTCTTTAGCTGGTCCCATGCGAAATGCAGAGTATAAACATTCTCAATTAACTTCAAGCAAACAGAGCGAGCAAAAAAGTGATCACAAAACACAAAGCATGGCTGTATAGACATTCATCACTCGATCATGATAGGAAGTCTTCTCCAAAAACGCCAACTCGAGTTGAAAAGACCAACTCTTGAAACAAGAGAAAAGGCTTACCTCTAACTTATCATTTTCAGCTTTGAGACGATCCATCAATTGTCTCAACTCTTTTACTTTAAGATCAGCTGTGGAAAGCAAAGACTGAATCCAAAACAAAGGGTCTCTGCAAAACAAATATAGCAGTCACTAAAAGAGTGATATCATAATTTCCTAATAGATTGAGCTCTAGGGAGATACAGTATCAAGAAAACGTACTTCTTAGAGCAAAAATCCCAACTCCAAAAGCTAAGGTGCCTGATATTAGCGGACGAGATGCAGCAAGGTTTCCACCCTCTGCATATAGAAATCGACATGTGAGACACAACGATAAAGTAAACTCGAAGATAGCCAGGAAAGTAAAAGAGACCTTTAATCTTCCCAAACACCATTTGCTCATAAACGTTATACTCGGAAGCGATGTCTTTAAGAGAATCCTAAAGATCACAAACAACGCAATCAAAGCATCATCTTCTCAAAGATCACAAATACCCAGAAAACTGAAGCCAATTTTCTTTTGAAATGAAACTGAATCCAATTTGTTCAGACACATTCGAAACAAAAAAAAATCAGAACCAACAACTTTTTACAATCAAAACCGAAACAAAATCAGAGAATCAAGACGAGCTTATACACATTGCTAACTCGGAAATCTGAGTGATCATTCACATAGTCAGATGAAGCTAATTGACTTGAATTTACAAGTGAAATCACTGAGCAATTCACTACCAAAAGTTCTAAACCATAAGGAAGAGAGAGAGAGAGAGAGATGAAACTTGCTCACCAAGTTTCCCATTTCCAAAATTAATTTATGGTCGTATCTTTTCCACTGGGAGTGTTTCTGAGCGGGTCTGCTGCAAAAGCTGAGCTGAGTTCCCAAGAACTTAACAGCCACAACACAGTCTTCTTCCTCTGGAGAAGATGAGGACATGACCAAGTTGGTGACAATTTGGGTCTGGCAATGAGGCAGAGTTATATCAAATCAAATCCTAATTTTATCAAATCGAATTAATACAGAGGAAGAGAACTGTTCATAATCCTAATTATATAAGAAATCAAATCAAATAATAATAGGCAAATCGAAAGAAATGAATGGCAGTTATGGAAAGAGAGGAGATGGTATAATGGCCAGGCCAGAAATACAATTTTGGAATCAGAAAATTAATTACTAGGAAATAGATATACTGTAGAGAAATTGCGAGTTTCTCTCTTTTTTTTTGGGGAAAGAAAAATATCAACACAGTAATAAATTTGGAGATTCGGAGAAACTTGGTGAGCAAGTCTCTTCCTCTGTACTAATTCGAGAAGATGACCATTTCTTTCAACTAGGGCTTTTTTTCTTTCTTTACGTCTTCTCTTAATTCTCTTGCTTTCCTCTAAAAGAAGATTCATTATACCATGTCTCTGCTTCTCAGCCAGCCCCCGAAGCTCTGCTTTCGGAGACCTGTGTTGGCAAGATCCGAAGGCTTGTCGTCTTCCCTGCTGGAAACCCGTCCTTGTAAAATCATAGGCGCTGATCCTTGTGGAGATGATCTCGGAAAACTCGTCATTCGATATTCTAAAGAAGTTAAAGATACTTGTTTGGAGAAGAAGGTTCCTATGGAGTTGATGAGGGACATGGGAACGATCGGGTCGTGCCATGGGTGGGTAGCTACTTTGAAAGACGACGGCATTCTGCGTCTCCAAGACGATCTAAACCCATATGCATCGTATACAGATCCGAAACGCATTTCTCTGCCTCCTCTTGTGACTCTGCCTCATTGCCAAACCCAAGTTGTCACCAACGTCTCCATGTCCACATCTTCTCCGGAGGACCAAGACTGCGTCGTGGCTGTCAAGTTCTTGGGACCTCAACTAAGCCTTTGCAGACCAGCTCAGAGAAACCCCGAGTGGACCAACATCAGAATCGAAAACCCTAGCTTCTTCTCCTCCCAGGTCATGTATTCCAAGATACATGACATGTTTCGCATGCCTGGAGCCGGAGGCCACCTCATGGGATCATGGAATCTCTGCGAACACGGCAAGAGCAAGTCCAAGTTGCAGATCTTGCGGTATAAAAACCTTCCGAAGCTGACAAAGGCGAAACGAGACCTTCTGGATACGTGCTACACAACGGAACACTTGGTGGAGTACTCAGCAACTTTTTGTGAAACTTTCTTGGTTAAGCTGTACAAGAAGACCGTCAGGATCAGAAAGGGTATAGTGAAAATGAAAACAGTGCTTTTGATGGTGTTCAGTCTGGACGAGCAAGGAAACGCTGTTTACACTCAGGGCATCTGAGGTCTCCGTATGTTCATCTCAAAGTCTGAACCCTTCTGTGTCCCTACTCGCTCATTTGGTTGGCGTAACCATGTCTATATCTATGATGTCGACAGTGTAACATGTGTCGAACTGTGTAATATCACCGAACCTCATACCGACCTTCATGGTACTATTAGTTTGACAGACGGATTCTGGACCCCTTACTATATTCCACCTCAAATAGATAGACTAGGACACTAGTTTTGAATTTTGAGTCTAGATTCTGTCTTTTCTTTCTAACTTCACTTCTGTTATTATTATTATTATTTCTCAATAATATCTTCTTCTGATCTCAACCGACATACAACTCTGAGCTCAGTCTAGAGAAAAGGCTACTTGATGACCTCGTGTGGTGTTCCTGAGATGACGTGGAGGATCCAGTGGCGTCTGTCCGAAAAGTCGTTCTTTTCCAGTGATCGGACGGTAGATATCTCGTCGGAAACTCTTTAGTGTGATAGAGAAACGACAGCTGGAACTGGAATGGGAGCGCGGTGAGAAACTAAGCGGGTAGACAAATATTCGCCGATTGTTTTGCATTGTTGATGACTTTTTTCCCACGCAACAGATTAGATTCTTCTAGTTTTTCTTTTGGAGATGAATCCATCTACTTGTTAACTCACGGCTAGAATTATAATTTCCTTTTTCTAAATATGAATTGGAAAACAGAGCCAAGGTAGCGTGACATCTAAGCAACAAATTCCAGAAAACTGAACGAAAGTCAAACTGTAATTATAAGCCTTTTCTCAAAAAAAGTCAAACTGTAATTACTTACTTTTAAGAAGTCCTCTGTTTTGCTCTGTTTTTTTATTTTCTTTTCATCATGGTTTAGCCATTTTAGCTCTATTTTCTGTATACCTTACATAATACTTTAGAGTGTTTCTGTGTGAATCTGTTGAATCTTCGCCTTCTCATATAATTCTCTAACATAGGAGCTTTATTATTAGTGTTGATATTATTAACGAAACAAACTGTAAAGCTAAGAACTTTTTCTTCAATTCCAAAGAACAGTTGCGTTGAATCATCACACATTCACTCTCTCAAAAATTTCCCAGTTTCAATTCCAAACAATGAACTAAATACTGAAGTTTCTGGAAATTAAAAAAGATTCGAGCTAGAAAATCATAAAAGGTGGGACGACTAAGATGATGTTGAGAATGTCAGGAAAAACCCAGATTTGGCTCGATCGTGTACTTGTTTCTTCACTATGTGGCAGTAGTTAAGCTGGCATAAGAAATAACATAACAAAAGTAACAATCAATCAATCTCTGTTGCACATTATTCAGGTTCTTTATGAGAAGGGAGAAGCAAAAGAACAAACTAACCTCCATGCGAAATAGACTAGTCGGTATCACGATTCCTGCACCTACTGAGCTTCTGAATGTCTCCAAGAACTTTGGAGCAGTGAACTTCCTATAACTGTTCTCTGATAACGCTGCCATGTTCCCGGCACACGCGAATACATGTCCGTGGATTCCTCTGTCTTTGAACCATCTCAACGGGAAGTCAAACGAAAGGTCTGCAAATGCAGTGACTGCGACATCTCCTCCCACAAAATCCCGTTCATATGAGCCACCGCCACCACTCTGATCATCATCTTCTACTTCCCTCCTTGGCTCGTTGGGACCCAATCCCCTGGTCTTGAATCCCCATAACGCAGATGGCCCTCCCAAAGAACACACAGGTGATCCGTTTCCACCCAAGAAGAACCTCTCCGGCGCAGAGGTAGCTCTGCTCTTGTATCCGCTTCCCCATGGAAACGTGATTCCCCCAGCTACACCAAAGTTCAGAGCAGAACGGTAAAAACCGAGTGGAACAGCATATCGAAGATCGATTTCCTGCCAAGAGGCAAACAAACGCTTAGCATCAAGTATGGCAAACATAAAACATAAAAGAAGAATGAAGAGTCTCAAACCTGGCGCAAGAACCGAAGTGTTCGACTATCAGGTGCAAGACCACCAATTTGAGAAGTGGAGATGAAACAGTACCCTCGCGTCGGCCTCAAGGACGAGTTTCTCTGGTCAACTTTGAAAGTGTACTTCATAGCAGATACCAGATTATGCCCTAGCTGTCTCCTTATTGATTTCGACGCCATTTGCGATGGGTCTATCAGGTTGCGCCATGCAAGATTGTAGACTAGTTCATGATACTTGCTTGAGACAATCCCCAGAGAAAGGCCAAGAGAACGTTCTTTGTAAGAAGAGTACTTAAGCCAATCTTGAGTATTAAGGTAAAGACGCGACGTGAATGGAGTAGGACGTCCTCTGAACCTAGGCAAATACATCCCCAAGCCGACCTCTGCTGAGTTGTCACAGCCATAACCAAGAGACCCGTCCCACATATCTCCATAGCCAAAAATGTTCTTGTACTTCAAAGAGCCTTCAAGGCTTGATGATCTAGCCTACACGAATCAAGAAACAACAGATCCAACTCTATTAATCTATCAATGGATTCACCTAATTCACCTAATCTAGCAAAGACTTAATCGTGCTGAAGCTGATACCTCTGCTTTAGTGAAGGTTCCGAGTTGGGCGGTGAGAGGGCTTCTGCTCTCGACGACTCTGATTACCACATTGGTGGTACCAGGAAGTCCCGGAGGGCCAGAATCGAGCATAATCTTGACTGAATCGAAGACATCAAGCGTCTGGAGATTGAAATTAGCAACCTTGGCAGCATTGAGAAGCTCCTGCATCGTCGTCGCTTGCCTCACAACATCGACCTCCGCCTCGATCACGTGGTCCTTTGTCTTCTCGTTCCCCTTGATGATCACGTCGTGAACGCGGATCGGAACCGGAGCCTCGCGCATACGACGGAACTGATTTTGCGCCATACGCCTCTCAGCAGCAGCAGCATCCTCTCGCGTTCGAGGTTTCGACGCGGCGGCTTCGTCATCGTCTTCTTCCTCGTACTCCTCCTCTTCTTCCTCTTGGTCGCCGTTATTGTCTCCAAGCTCTTCTCTCGCTTCACCTTCAGGTTCGAGTTTGGGGATTGAAAGATTCGGGTCGGGTTTCTCCTCCGCCGGATTCGCCATGAAAAGAAGTGAAGCAACTGAGAGATGAGGACTCTCGGCTAATCGGCGGAATCAATTTGACGGCTCGTCCACAAGCGTAATCCACGCGAACCCCTTGCTTAACCCGGTTAGCCGATTGGCTAATGAACCGGTTAGCTAATTAGCCGGTACGGGACTGAGTAAAAGCCTCTTATTTTGAAATCAAAAGAGGAATCTTTTGAAATTAGTGTATCCCCCTCTCTCTCTCTCTCTGCCTTGGCTTTTGTTCAATTCGGAAATACAGAAGAGAAAGTAAAGGGAGAACAAAAATGGCGAGCGATAACGGCTACGAGAATTTGTTGGCTTCGCTGATTGTCGACATCAAATCATACTCCGGAAAAGACAATCTTCTTCCCTGGATCCGGTAATCTCATCACTCTGTGTCACCATTTCTGCCGACGGGTCTAAGCATCGATACATAAAGTTCCCATTGAAATCTAACTAGATGAATAAGTTTTTGTATTGATTTGTGTATCTTTGGTTCTTGGGTCAATCTGAAACAGAGGTATTAAGAAGATGAAAGAGAGCTTGCCGCCTCAGATATTGAACGAGAAGCTGCCGCGGTTTCTGCAGAAGTGTGCACAGTCATTTGAATCTGATAAGAGATACAGGAACGATTCTCGCTATATTCGCGTTTGGTTGCAGCTGGTAATGAACAATTAATCCTTTTACTGGCACTTGACTGAGTTGAAATTGAATTGTTTTAGTGGGTTTTCTTCACATTTTATAGCAGATGTTGATTTGTGAACTTGTGGGTTTTAATGGGTGATGATGAATTGTTTTGCTAGATGGACTTTGTAGACGATCCAAAAGCTCTCTTAAGAACCATGGAAGCAAACAGTATAGGGACCAAGAGGTCACTGTTCTACCAGGCATATGCACTCCATTATGAGAAGATGAAGAGATTCGAGGAGGCTGAGAAAATGTACAGTCTTGGGGTACAAAAGTAAGTGTACTCTTGGAAACTCTAGAAACTGTCATTGATGAATGCTTAAGATGAGTAAATCTCTATTAGGACAGTTTATATCCTCTATGGATGAGTTCTTTGCATGATCATTCATAGAATCCATTCACATATATGATATGCTAGTTACACTCAAAACAGATTTTGACTATGTACTCCTCTTGTGCCAGCCTTGCAGAACCCATGGATGAGTTACAGAAATCATACTTGCAATTCCTTGATCGCATGGAGAGGCACAAAAGGAAAAAGACACAGGTAGTCGCTTGATTGATCTCCTTGTATAATCTTCATAAACTCTGCAGATGACTGAACTTATGTTTCCTCTTGCAGCGTCAGGGGATGAAACTGTCTGAAAAGCAGCAGAAGGTTGAGAGGCAACAACATGAGCCTAGATCAGCTAAGAATGATGATGCGCCAGTGTTGAATTTTGTTGATAAAGCCATTGTAGGAAAGCCTGAAGCAGAAAATGCTTGCCACCACGGTTTGGTGGATCCCACAATAAACATGAAGGAAGCCATGAACGCAATCAACAGAATGTTTAAAGAGCCTATTGAAACTGCTCCACTTAAGAGAAGATCACACAGAGGTCAAGACAGAGAAAATCAAGGACGCAATAGCGGATTTGAAGTTTTCGTGGACGAGAGTCTTGAAAGTGAAACAAGCACAAGAGGAAAAGCAAAGACTGGTACTACTCAGGGATCCCAGCCTAATCAAGAGTCCTTTGAGATATTCATCGATGATGAAAACGATGATGACATTACGGATGAAAATGATGAGGCCGGGAAAGGTTTTGTGTTTCTCCAACCAAGAGACCATTCACCTGAAAGCTCCGAAGAAGCAGACAGAAACAGTCTTCCTCGAGCTAGATTCAGAGAAGACACAGTCGTACGTAGGTTTGTTGGTTCAACCATCTCCGATGAGCCAGCAGTTGAAAACGTCTGTCACCATGGCCTTGTGGACCCAACGGTCAACCTAAAGGAAGCTATGGAGGACATAAACAACATGTTTGGCGAACCAATAGACTTTGTTAGACCTAAACGCTCGAAAAACAAAGGGAAAGCAGTTGAAGAAACGAAGCCAAATCCTGCTGCAGGTTTCTCAATTCTTGAGGATGATGATGATGAAGAGGAAGAACATCAAGGGAGTAGCCGCCCGGCTCAGGTATCACCTTCGAAGTCAAACGAGCGTGATCTGTTTGAGCCAACAGTGTGCACAAAAGTAGCCTTGGATGAGATCAACAAATTGTTCGCAATGCCAATGGACTTCTAAGGAACAAGGTATTTGATTCCACTTGGTTTTGCTCTGCTCTCATAAATTATGCGTAGAAGCAAGAAAGTGTGTGGTTTGTGTTGCTTCTTGAATACCTCTCTGTTGTGCCGATTGTGACTACTCTATGTTGTTGTTTGAACTTGCAAACATATGTGTGTCTTAAATTTAATAAATGTTGTTCAGGTTATATATGGCTATACGAGCGATGGTTTTACAGATCTTAAGAGTCCCATTTCAATATTACTCAACACGTAACTCATCTTACAAACAATTGACAAACCATAAAACCAAAGGACCACAAGAAGATACAAATCAATAACATTAGCTTATATTATCATTAGTATATGATGATCTTCAAAACAAAATTCCAAATCAGTAAGTAGGCGGTGCAGTCGCGGGGCAGTGGTCAGGACGGAAAGCCAATGGACCGGCGGCGTAAACCACGGCCTCGTAGTTCGTCCACTTGATTCTCTTCTCGTCATACCGAAGAGGAGCACCATCGAGAGCATTGTTAATGTTGGAGAAGAGATTGCAGTCTTCACGAGGAGAGGAGACGAGCTTGGCACGGCAAGAGTGAAGAGGATGGTCCAAGAAATGTGGAGTCAACTTGAAACCTTTGAGCTCACCGTAGAAATATCCGTAGGAGTTAGTTTGGAAGACTTTGTAGAAGCTAACTCGTTGCTTGTGGTTCTTGCAAATGATGCTGATTTTAGCTCCAGCTATGGCTTCTGCTCCGGCCAAAGACCATGACCCGGATGTGTCGCAGGATTGACAGTACACCATTCCTTCCACCGCCGCTTCCACGGTTTTTACGGCCGGGTATGCGGTGGTTGGAGGCGGAGGACTGTAACCATTTGCCAAAGTCGTCGCCGCAATGAGGATGACGAGAACGGAGAAGGTTAAGGATCGTGGGCCCATGTTTCTTGTTTAGTTTCTCTTTTTCTTGAACTTCTTAATGTGTGTGATTCAGAGGAGAGAAATATACATATATATATATAGAAACATACAAGGACTGGTGTTTTTATAATATTTTGTGTAATTAATTTTAATTGTTTTGTAAACCGACATTTGTGAGGAATTGACATTTTGTATGAGACGTGAGTGCAACTAAATAAGGAGCTTCTTTGTCTTGTATGGAATGGAGGCAGAGCGGCTTATTACGTGACTGCCATTATCTTTGTCAACGGTGTAAATACTAAAATATTGATTGCTTGATCTCTAGCTAGTTCCTTATCTTCTAAAATAAACAAAACGTATATAATAAACCAGGAAAGAGTTTGAATAAATATTACCTAAAACGTTAAAAAGGGTTACATTAACATGGACGTTCTGAGAATTGAAAAATAAAACGGGAACGATGGTCTCTCTGCTTCAACGTGAATAGCAAAATAAAACGAGGTTTTAATAGCAAAATATTAAAAATAAATCGGGGACGATGGTCTCTCTGCTTCAACGTGAATAGCAAAACGGGAACGATGGTCCAGAAGAAACCTACATTCTAGGTCCTCTTGCAATGAGAATATCCCCATAAGGCAGTCTTTGCTCCACCTTTATCATTCCGCGAGTCGCTAACACTGCGAAAATACAGAGTCATTGATAGTCAGATTCTCTAGTGGTCGAATAGTTGTTCTGCTCTTACATGGAAAGGAAGTTAAGAGTGTAGTACCACATGATTGGTAAAAGAGTTGAGCTGCGGCGTTTCTTTTCATTCCAGATGCGAGCTTGTTAATAGATTCCACTTGAGGAGCTCCAGGTGTTTCAAAGTGTGTCTTGAGGTGACTGTGTATTTCAGGTTTTAATCACACATCTCATCATTGTCACAATATATTTGTTCAAATAAAAACTCAATCTCTTACCTTTTGATAGCATCTGTTATCTTCTCCTCTGAGTGAGTGTTCACTGGCTTTTGAGTCTGTGTAGGTCCAGTTTCAACTAGTACTTCTGTGAAAAAAAGATTGCAGGAGACAGAAGCAAAGTTTTAAGGTTTGTAAGATGATGTTTCTGAAAGTTGTAGGATGATCAAGAAGAGGTTATGGGAGAGACTTTTACCGTTATCGGCTGTGAATCCCTTTTCAGGTATCATTGAAAACTCAACATCATAAGCACGGTGCTCCCAAGTTCTGTCTTCCGCTACTGGTTCGAGTCCTCTTCTTGGTGACGAATGTGACCTTTTTCTATTAGGCCTGCAAATGTTTTAGTAACCGGAAGAAGAATTAATGATCCTCTTCCTACGCAAAACCTGTGTGTGGTTGCTACTAAACTTAGTATCAGAGAAATATAGATACTGTTCTTAACCTGTTAGAGTTGATATCTGTGTTAACTGAAGCTGCTCCACGTGCGGATGGTGTGCTAGGCATGGATCTCACGTCGTCTCCTGCAATTTCCATGAAAAGAAACAGATAATTGACGACACATGTTCCACAAAAACCAAGCTAGTACATCTGATGACTAAATATAAAAGATAAGCATCTAACCAGAATATAATGGCGTAACGTTAATATTAGCAGTCTGGCGGTTGCTACTCTCAGGCCTTGCTCGAGATCCGGCCACCAAGCTTTCTATTGAAACATCTTTCCCAGCAAGAGCGTCCCGGAGTCTTTCCGCGGGACTTCCAAGATCTTGGGGGCTTGTCTCAATGCCCTGGTTCTGCATTTATCCACACTCAGTAAGAGAGAATTAGAATTGTGCTTCTCTCTTATTGATATTAAAGTAATATGCTTCCGCGCCTTACATGATCTGTTTGATGGTGGTTTTGCATTCTCTCCTCAACAGACCCTGGAGATTGCTCCGCACCGAAATCAGGGCGTGGAGTTCCTGCATTGGCATTACCAAATGTCAGATCTGCTTCCTCTAACTTTATTATTAGTGATTATTAGAATCAAGGAGAAAAACAATAGAGAAACAGTGATGGATAGAGAGGGACCAGATGATGAGGTTTGAAGAAGACGAGTGCCTTTTGACCAAAGCTCCTGAAGCTGAGGCGGGTAAGAAATGTCCACATGCTTTTCGAAGAGTTGTGTAGGTGGCATATTCATACGTTTAGAAATCTCCATACATAGGGTGATGGTTCCTCGAGTCTACAAAAAAAAATCTAGATGTTAGGCCAACATGAGCATCAGTTATAACATTACAGGCCAACATGAGTTCGCTAATTTGTACCTTTCTCTTTTTTCCGCTCATGAGAATGTTAGAAGTATTCTGGAGCCATGACTGGTATTCAGGACCAGCGATAATAGTCTGTTCACAATCCATCTTTAAAGTATCTTTCTTTCTTCTTCTTTTTGCTGGCTGTGGTCTATCGTGTTCCTGTATGCAGAACAAAATCCAATTCCATTTCTTCTCTCACAAGATGAAAGTATTCCTAGTGAGAGAAAATACCTCTCTATCCGGTATGTTTTGTTCCTCCATCTGCTCAGCAAAATCCCCAACATGCTCCTGTTGCTCTTGGCGCTGAGTGCTTGTGGGGTTGCCTCCTGCTGATGGTTACAGGTTAGTAAATTTGTTCATTTTCGTTCATGGAGCTCAGTGTTCTAGAAATCATCTATCTTTTGTCAAGGGTTCAACGGAAGTACATTCACTGGTCAGATTCATGATTATTATACTAGAGGTCCGCTCAAGCCATTGTTCTCTTGGCTTCATGGACTTAAGCACAAAACTTCATATAGAGTAACTATTTACCTTCAGGAATGTCATGATGACGAGGTGGTGATGGGATGAGAGTTGTAGGTATTTCAACGCCTTCTCTTGCACTGAAGTTCATCTGAGTTTCATCGTCTCCTTCGATGTCAAATCTGAGATGCCATTAAGAAAGCAAACGCAGAATATAAATGAACTAAGAATCACCAAAACACAGAAATAATGGAACCCTCCAAACTTCTACCATCAACAATTTTGGAAATGGTATAAAATCTGGGAATGAAAGACCGGAAGATAGACAGTGGGATTGGAAACTAACCTTTCAAAACGATCATACGTCTCAGTGTTAGCCTGGTATGAACCATGATACTCAAAGAGTGTGATATTGTCGGCATCAGCTGAGAATGTTACAAAATTGACAATTTTACTTAAAGTTATTAACATGAGGCATATTCAAGAAAGTTTATCACGGTAGAAACCTTGATGGAATTGCTGTCCAAGATCTTCTTGCCCGGGGATATCGTTAACATTGGGTTCATCTAACCGCTGCAAAGAGATAAAGCAGGGAAAGAATTAGTTTAAATGAAGATGCACATGAATATTCATTGGTTTACAAGGAGATGAACACTATGATCAATTCACATTAACAGTTGCCTTTTTTGTGCATTGTCCTTTTCCACAACCCATAGGTTACACGTTAAATTTAAAGCGATGTTCAAATGATATGTTTCAAGTTCCACAAAGAAATTTTCATACGCAGACTGGAATGAGGCAACTCTAAAAATCACATGCTTGAGTTAGACCAAGTCTTCAGATGCACTTTATGCGCAACTTATTTCCCCCCACATTATCCTTCTATGGAAATGAAAAATGACCCTTGGAATTCTCTTTATATCCCTTTCAGCTTATTAAGTTGGAAATTTCAGCATTGGAATCTTTATATGGGGTATTAATGAAGACTGAGACGAAAAAGGAAATTAAACACTCAATCTAATTGGTTACCATGGAAATGTAAGTCTGCTGAAACTCCATGAAATTGGGAAATTTTGGTAAACTACGAGTCTGTTCAATATCTCCAAAATCCTCTTCTTCGTTCTCAGGCAACGTAACAGCCTCTTTCCTGCAAACAAACAAAAACCCAAACACGCCAAATCATTTTTACGCCAATCCATTTTACGACACTGTTCTTGTGATTTTGGGTTTTTCCCGCCGAATCCTTCAATGGCAATACGATAGGAGAAAGGCAAAGGAAGAAGAAGCGAAATAGGGAAATAGTAAAATACCTGGCATGGGTTTTTCCTTTAGGTAGTAAAGTGGGATCCGGAACAGCTTTTGTGCGCCAAGCTCCATTAATTTCGACCTGAGAATATACACAATATGAGAGAGAACCCAGAAAGCGAGATACGGAAATCTGATTTTGACGGAAAAAGAAATAGGATCGGAAAAGTTTGGTTACCAGAAGGCGAGTTACGTCATCTGAAAATTAAAGGAAACCCCAGAAAAGAGAAAGGTCTCATCAATTTGGAAATTCAAAATTTAATTGAGATTTAGCTAAGAGTTATTGAATCCGAAAAATTACCAAAAAGGAGCTTCACTTTCCTCTCATAAACGATCACAACCCCACCTAACAAAGAGACGAGAGACTGAGAATCATCAAACCCAGGATGAGAAGAACGAAAATAAATTCCGACGAGCAAAATTGTTAAGCATACCCATTAAAATCCCAGAGAGTCTGAGAGCCATTGGAACCGACGGATTCAAAATCTCTTCGCTGTGAGAGAGTCAAATAACCAACAACACAAAACAAAAAAAAGGAAAATCAACGTTCGTTTTCATATAATGTCATGGAACCCAAAAATCAAACGCATAAAAAAGGAAGGAAAGGATCTCCTCTCACCAGATTTGAATGATATCGAGCTTGTCTAGTTTCTTCCGATTGATCTTCGCGTGCAACGTAGCAGCCATCCTTGAAGAACGTACACCATAAACAAATAAGAAAGAAAAAAATAAACAGAGGTTGGAGATTACACTAAAATCCGCAGAGAGATAAAAAAAAAGGAAACCCAGAGTGGCGATTGAAGCAGTAACAAAAATGCTTGATCGGAACGAGGAAATTCCCATGGCGGATTCAAAAAAACAGCGAAGTAACTCCATACGAAAACAAAGCTTGCAAAATCACGAAACATCGGAAAACGTTTGACTGATAGGATTCGACTCACCATATCTGACCTAACGGCGCTTTCCGAGCTAGAAGCTGATGAGAGAAAAACATGCTTCAAGTTTTAAAAAAAAAAATCCAACCCAGGAAGAGAGAAAAAGAGAAAATCAACTCGTTGCGTCTACGGAGTCTGGAGAAAAAGCTGAATCTGATTAAAGCTGCCTGTATATATTTATGCACCCGCCATGAGTATAAGAAGGGAGCTCACAGTGATCGGGAGGGAGAGGGAGCATGTCAGGAGTAACGCGAAAGATACAGCACGGTGACGAAAGTAACACAAGCAGCCCTCTCGTATGTTGACACGTACACAGGGTATAATTAACCACATGTGACACTAGAACAATAAACAATAGCAATTCCGTTACCGCAGGTGGACCCCATAGTATCACTATCAAACTTTTCATTTGGACTGCCTGCCATTTTGGAATGTAAGAACGACACGTAGTTGATTCTTGAAAACTTAAAACGGTCTGGTGTTTATTCATGGCCGGCCATGCCTCTCTCTCCATTGACATAGAGCTTTGCATCGGCGAGATCGGATAATCAAATTGCACAGAAAATATCATGCCGGAGATAAACCAAAATGGCGCCGTTAAGTTTTTCCTCACACTTGCTTTTCTTACTGCTACAACCGCTTCTCTTCCTTCTTCGCCGGACCGATTCCTCAAATCGGCTTTGACTTCTCTCCGGTCACCGTACAAGCCAAAGAAGTACGAGGAACTCAGTCAGCCCTTGCCGTCCGATCAACTCACGCCGTCGTGCTCTCATGTCCTCCTCCGCCACTCGTTCGCCAACACCATCAACGCTCCTCCCTTTACCACTCCATATACTCCACCTTCCGGCTGTACATCGCCGCCATGGTCTTATGTTGTGCTCGACCTACGCGCCACCTCGAGTGGCGATCAGTACGATCGTATTTCCGGCTTGTGGCTCGGCGGAGTGGAGCTACTCCGCACCAGTACGGCTGAACCGAATCCAACCGGAATCTTCTGGAATGTTCGGAAGGACGTCTCTAGGTACTCCTCGCTCTTTATGCGATCCGATCTAAATGTAACAATGATGCTCGAGAACATCGTCAACGATGTTTACACGGGCATTTATCATATCAATGTCACTCTCCACTTTTACGAATCCAATCATATTGCGTCAAAACCGAAGATCAGTAGCAGAGTAGGGGTTGATGGATCCCAGAGAAGCGACCAAGCACCTGCGGATTTGATAATTCCGTTATGTGACGAAGGAAATAGAGGTTTCTGGTTCATGATCGAGAGTCCCGCAGAAACGCACTCTAAGAGAATTCAAATTCCGTCCAACACTCGTCGGATTGTGCTGGAACTGTACGTATCGTTCCACGGAAACGACGAGTTCTGGTATTCAAACCCGCCAAATTCTTACATCACAACGAACAATCTAGCAACCGGGCGTGGCAATGGTGCATTCCGGGAGGTTGTTGTGAAGATAGACGGGAGATACGTGGGATCAGAGGTGCCATTTCCGGTGATCTTCACGGGAGGAATCAATCCCTTGTTCTGGGAACCAGTTGTTGCAATCGGTGCATTCAATCTACCTTCATACGACATGGACTTGACGCCATTTCTCGGGTTGCTTTTGGATGGAAAGTCTCATGAGTTTGCACTCGGGGTCAACGATGGGATATCGTACTGGCTTGTGGACGCTAATTTGCACCTCTGGTTGAATCACGAGTCTTCGAATGTTGAAGCTGGCTCTGGGCGTTGCGATAGTCCAAGCCGTCACATGGTGCGACGAGCAAAGTTTGAGGAAGAGCTTGATGGGTCTTTTAGAGTTGAAGCAGAGGTACATAGTGAATTTGACGGGTGGGTTAAATCAAGTGAAGGTAACCTGACCACCGTGGTCAAAAGCATGTTCAAAGTTGGCAACTTGGTGAAGTTCGAGCAAAACGGATCATACAAGAGGGTAGAGCAAAGTGTGAAGACCAAGCGGGTCGTGGAGGTGACTTCTGAATCAGGAGAACCGGTGAAGCGGGTTGTTCAGCAGCGGGCATATCCACTCACGGTGATCACTTCAACTCTTGGAGAGCTCTCAGCCAACGACAAGGATATGTATCTGCTCGTGACAAATGTTTCACACGCGTTGGAGGAGATGTATTCCTCTGGAGAAGCTTTGACAGAGCTTTATAACAGACAGGACTCAGAGGGTTGGATGCAGGTTGAAGATCACAATGTGTTAGCCGGTGAAGCGACCACAAGACAGAGTTTCAGCTACGTTGATGAGTTCAGCTGTTACTCACGCAACATTGTTGCAGCCAATGGCGAGATCACCCTCAACAGTTCATCTGATACTTGCGCTTCATCTTCTTCCTCGTAACTTCATGATAAAACACGTTTCTTGTATAATGATGTTTGTACTACTAATAACCATGTTCAGGGACAAACGAGAGAAAACTTTTTTGCTTGAAAGGGAAACAAAATTGTGGACCTAAAGTGGAAACGGTGGCAACAATGCATTTGATTTTATTCATTCAATTAGTCCGCTACCTCCATCGATATCAACTTCTCCCATTCCAGTGTCTTCTTCTTCTTCTTCGCTTCCCTCATCTCCGCTGATTTCTTCATTATCCATTCTGAGCTTAGCCATGTGCTCAGCAAGCAATTTGTCATCGCGTTCACTCACCTAAAAAAGTTGGACACGTTAAAGTTATGGACCGGAGTGAACGAAAACAGTAGTCACGCAGTAGAGATACGAAGACTTACCGCACGAGCACCTTCTTTAACGACGAGTTTCCCCTTTTGTTTCTCTATTGCAGTAATGCATGCTTCAATTGCTTTATTCAGAGTCACTATTCCTTTGTCCTGCTCAATCAGATAAAGAAAATGTCAAGAGTGATTAAAGAAGATTTGTAGTGATATAACTGTTATGTATCTTAAACCTATATCCGCCCTAAAAGAAGGGACAAACCCAACTAAGCATAAACATACCTTGTCAAGGGTATGCGTTGTGAGAACGTAAAGTGGTGGAGCAACAAGCTTGATTTTGACAGGACAGTCGTCACTACCTTCAGCCTCTGCCTTCTTCATGGCTTCCTGCAAGTTCATTATATTATTATAGCCAGAATCTGACAAAGTTAAGTTTTGTGAAACAAACGCTAGAAGTAAACGAAAGAAAACTCATCTCTGTAAACAAAACAAACAAATAAAAGAGAAAGAGGATAAGACTGACCTTGATGTGGATAACTCCATCAAACTGAAAACACTTCAACTCAATATCAGCGCGAATCTTCATTGGCTGCAGAGTCATTCTTCTCCTAACGTTTCTGACCAACGCATCTTTCAATTCTTCAGACACAGCCCGAACAACTTTAGTCACCTTTACAACAGATATGTTATATAAATCTTCAGTCGTCATGATCAAACTAAAACAAAGATAGTGAAGGCTGCTAAAAGCACAGAGTGTTACCTCCACACCATCAGGTCCTGCCTCTTTGATTTCCCGGGTGAGAGTATTCAAAACAGAATCAGGATCATTCACAACGATTTTGAAAGCCTGAAAACACAGTCCACAGCACACAGTCACACACCATCACTATGTTTCGTCTTAAACACAGTCTATCATAGTAAACAAAAGTTTTGGAGCTCTTACCTCAAAAGCATGGCCATGCTTCTTATACAAAGGCCAGACGATGTTTACGTATAGGTCCTACAAAAGAAAAGTTTTGTCTCAGCAACTGGAAATCTAAAGAGAAAAGAATACAAGGGTAAGCAAACTTTGGCCCTAACTTCACTTCAAGAAGAAAACAAAACTGATGATAAAATCACATACATGGAAAATTAGCCAAAACACTGAAGGTGACCAATGGATTGAAAACTTTCGCTAGACGAGACTCATCTTGAAAGCAATATCAGTAGAATTCAACAACATTTGGAAACACCATCTCCTAAAACCTTAACTTTCATCAAACTTATCCTAACCATAATCTCAGAAGTCAGAATTAACAAGTGCAGCCTAACCATGAACTCAGTTTCTATTGGTAAGTAAACGAAATGCTCGCAAAAGATCACTGACACGAACGTTTAATTGGATTAAGGAGGTGAGAGGAGAGTGATCGAATCCTATCAATTACCTCCAAATCGACCCCAACAGTCTCGGCGACATGGCGCATAATGGAGTGAACAAGCTTGCTCTTGTTGTACCTCTCCTCACAAGCCTGTATATCCTCCTCGCTGACCCTACGCTTGCTAAGATCGATGTAACCTTTATCCTTATCGACACGGAGGACCATGACGGGCTCAATCCGGCCGACCTTGATGAGACTACTAATGCTACGAATCCGACGGCGAGAGAGCTCGGAGAAAAGGATCATCCCCTCGATATTGTTGTACTCAAGGAGGGAAACGTAAGCCCCCATGTCGGCGATGTTCTTCACTTGAATCATCACAGCCATATCCACCTCAGGGTACTTGGATTCGTACATCCGGCATTCCAAATTCGGCGCAGGATTCGCCATTGTTTGAGATTGAGTTTCTTTGCAGTCGGAAGAGTGAGTTTTAGGGTTTTAAAAATTGGGGCGATTCTATTAATCTAAACTTTAGTTGACCGTCGTAATCACTGTTTAGTCTCGCTCATATTCCCAGCGGTCCGGTAACGCCGCCGTTGGCCGTCATTTTGTGTAGCAATCCACGACGTCGTTTTGTTGAAGGTTATGATTTATGAAATTAAATGAAGGGCTTTTAATGTAAAAGCGTATAGTTATTGAAATTGCTTAAATGAATATTACTGAACCCGAAAACATTGAACCGAAATCAAAACAAACCACAACAAAACTTTGAACCGAAACGCTCTACATCAACTAGAAGGTTAGGACAAGCATCAAGTTCCTGCCATGAACCATCTTCACCACAGGCTTGAACCACGAACCGGAGTTTCTTGACATCTGATCCAACGACCATGTCAGAAACATAATAAGCATCAACATGAGCCGTTCCAAGAAACACCTTCTCATCACTTCTCGGCTCTTCCATAACCTTCCTTGTTCTGTACTCACTCGACTTTAGAGTCTCAGCATACACATTGTACCTTGTAAACACAGAGTCTTCAGGATGCTTCAATCTCCATTCTAGCTTACAACTTAAGGTCCTGGAGCCAGAGCCACCCGGTAGAAACTGCACGTTACGAGCCTCGATTATCCACGATGACGCCGGAGGAAAAATATTAGTTTTTTGCTGGCTCTTGATGGAGATATGCCCAAGCAATGCAAAATATTCTGTTGTGTTTGTTTCTTCTGAGAGATCATTATTTGGTCTGTAGCAGAGAGCAGAGATCTCAGTCAGTGTGTGTCCATCCAGAACAATGTTTGTTTCGTGTACTGTCCAGTCGGATTTGGTCTGTGTTGATGTGAGAAGACATGGCAGGAACATGTCGTCGCCAAATCTGTGGATGGACTCATCTGGCGCCATGAGTAAGGAATTTGTCTCCTGTGAAGAAGATGAAAAACGGAGCAGAATGCCTAGAACAGATCTTTTATCTGATTTCACCTTCACAGTCCAAACATTTACATGCGTCAACTGTAAGTTTGTAAAAATGAAACTGTTTAACCAAAATGTGACGCATATGTGACTTACAGAGTAAGATAATGAGATGGGGGAATCAGAAGAAAGCTGAAGCTGAGGTTTGAAGAGTCTTGCTGTGAATTTTTCATGTCTCTTTAGTTTTCCTCTGAAACAAACGTTCCCTCCTCCGTTATAAGAAGCTTCTCGACCACTACAAGATTTGTGTGCGTTATTGTTAGATGTCAAAATAGTTTCTTCTTAAGATAAAAGTGTTAAGCATCAGAACTCACTCAACAGTGACCTGGAGGATCTCTGAATTCTTTGCTTCATTGAACTCTAGAAATGGCTGTCACGAAGAACACAACAGATCAGACAAGAAGAGAACAAGAATGTGACAAATAAAAAGAAGTTATGTCGTTCTTGTAAACTTTAAGATGTTTGCAGTATAATCTGGAACAAGAAGAAGTGATTACTGAACCTGCAGATTTTGGCATGAGATGTTGTACCAAGGAGCATCTGACAATGTCCGACCTCCGAGAGAAACATGAGAGCCAAGGCCCTGGATAGTGAACAAGAGAAGATAGTTTTAACTTTCAAAACTTACCATATTTGGAAACAGAGTAGTGAGATTCACTTCACCTGATTGAAATCTGAGTAGAAAGGTAAGGATTCTGGATATCTCTGAACTATTCCCCATGACTTCTCAACAAGTGACCACCATCTAGAAAAAGAGAGAACACACATGACGATAAGATCACATAGATATATCCTTTTTAGCATCATCACATGGAATTAAATATGTATTACTTATTTTGTGCTGTATGATAATCCGGTGGTTGCTCAGTCTCGTATACCCATCCAGGAGCAAACATCGCAGCTGATACATCGTTCTTCTTCAGCAAATCAAGGGCAATGTTTGCCTACCCCCACGTAAAAGAATTTAAGAAAGACTTTATACGCAGCTTGTGTATGACAGAGAAATGCAAATACGAATGATTTTGAGAGAAATGAGATACACACCGTCCATTGGCCACCACCGAAAGATCCCCGGCCAAACACATCAATTCCCATGTACACATCATATTTTCTATCACCGGCAATTTTAGCTGATGCTTTTGGGTAGTTCTCCTGAAAGACATGCCTACTCATATCAGAATCTAAAGATATATAGAAGGAAAGTGGCCTAAGAGAGTGAATGAAGTGCAAACCTTCCATGTATAGTTCATGAATATTCCATCGCATACATCAAAGAAAGGCTTATTCTCCTCAGTCAACTGATCTTGCCAAGCAAGAACACCATGGACAGTCACACTATCATACCTGCAACAAAACAAAAAGGTAAAAAGTATCAGTTAGTATAGAAAAACAGAACACAGAAGAGCAAGAAACGATTCTCAACACTCACCATATAACTAAACTCCCGGGGACAGATGAGTGCATGACTTTGGTTAGATGGCTTACAAAAGTCTTCAAATTCGGAATTTGAACTTCATCTATTACGTTCTCTATATTTAGCTGCAATTAATAGAAAGCAATAAATAAATAACTTCTCAAGATATTTGTTTCCACTTTTTACCAAAATACCGATCCATATGATTAAGGAGTTGAGTGAAATCCTAAGACAAACAAATCTATAGCAAAAAAAAAAACTCACAAGCCAGCCATCAAAGCCTAGAGCAGCAGCAAGTTCAGCCAAACGCTCTGCATACATCTTCGCAGACTCCTCTGTCTTCAACAGCTCTTTGCAAGTAGCTTTACCTTCGTCCCATTCTGTGATGAAAGTCCCCAATACCTTACATTTCAGTCAAAACCAACATTTATAAATTATATCATTACTCTGCACCAAACTCTTCTCTTTCTTTCAAACAAATGAAGCATCTACTATAAATCAGACTTTGAGATGTCAAAAGATCCTAAAATGTCGAGATCATGAGGGGGTTACTGACCTTGACGCCATGTCTGTGAGCAGTGTTGGTCCAGCAAGGAGGAGGAAGAGTGACGAGAGAGTGAGAGAAGTAGACAAAGACGTCCATCAAGTACCAATTCCAGATGGCGAAACCGTTGTTGTTTCCGCAACCTTGAACCCACTTGTCGTCGACGTAGCCTCCTTTCATGTCGTGGCAAACCAAGAGCCTGGATCGTTCCGGTAAGCTGCCGACGTTCCGCCGGAGAGAGACGGATGAGCGGTTAAAGGAGAAATGAAAGGAGTCGAAGTAAGAGCGAGACTCCAAGTCTTGAAGGGTCTTGATTGGGAAGGAGATTGGTGTGGATGGCTTGGTCGGATCGAAAGGTGGAAGTGGAACTGACATGGCTCCTTCCTTGGATTTGGATATCGCTAGAGAGAGTTTAGAAGAAGAAGAAGAAATTTGCAGAGAGAGTTTTTGCCAAATTCAAACAAGTCAACGGCAAAAGACGGAGAAGATGATTGCTTTATGATTTCTATTTTTTTTTTTAATATTATTTCCACTGAGAGACAGTGATGGTCTTTATTACCAGAGCATGTGCAAGCACACTCTACTAGGAAGGAAGCACGAAGCAGTTGGTAATGGATAAAATTATCTGGTCTTTTATGATCCGATTTTATTCGTTCAAAAAAGTTTGATACTTTTGGAATCTATAATCTAAAAGGGAAAACACTAATTTAAGCCTCTCAAGGATTGTTTCTTCTTATATCATTCCTGTGCGCCTTTCAAATTCATCTTCTGTAATTTTCCCTTTCCTTCGTTGTTTCAGTAACCGAGAGTCTCGAGCCAACTCTTCTTCATCTTCAGCTGTTTGAATGGTTTGTCTCTGCTTCCCCGTTAACTTTCTCTTTCTCGACGCATTGTTAGAATCAGCAGAAGCAACAACAACCGCCTTTTTCGGATTTCTCTTGCCTTTCTCTTCTTGCTGTTTCTCTTTCCTTGCTTGTATCCTTTGTTGTCTCTGTTTCTCCCGAACTTTGTCCCTGCGTGTTTATTCAAAAACATGTGGATTAGCATATGATTCCTGATAACAAATATCATAACTGTTATGGAATTTTTGTGGAGAAAACCTACTTGAATTTTATGTCATCAATGTCGATGCCTTCAACAGGTGTAAAACCTTCACAGGAAAGTCTGTCTTGTTTAACTTCAGGCATTTTAGGAAATTTCAAGAGGCCATATCCCATGGCTAACTTTCCGATTTCAAGCTCTTTCCATCTGTAAGTTAGCAAAAAGGGAAATCTTTTCATTTAACAAAAGTTCAATAGCGAGAAAAAATATTAAGGAAGACCAAAACAGAAAAATGGTTACTTGAAAATGTGCTCGCAGTGATGCTCCTTGTAAGCACGGACAAAGGAAACAAATGCCTTTAATCCCTTCTCCAACACTGCCCTGTCCTCCATGGCAGCTGAACGTATCTGATTACATTGTAACAAATACTAAGCCATGTGACCAACAGAGACAGAGAGAGAGAGAGATAGAGAGGATGGGAGATTTTCTTACAATGGGGATGACATTGGATGCATTCTCAGAGCATTTTCCCTTTTGAAGAGGGACCCCTCTTACGCGCATTAACCCTACATAGAGTTTCTCCTACACACAAACAAAGTTTTCTTGCTCTGAGATGTAATTCTTGAGAAAAATCAGGGACAAGAGAAATACAAAGGTGCTCAAAGCTAAACCTTGGGCGTTAAAAACACAATGGACCTCCCTTTTCTTCCCAATCTTGCAGTTCTGCCAACTCTATGGATGAATACATCTGGGTCTTGTGGGGGATCAAACTGCATGAAACAACATCACCTCAGTTTTGCAACAAAGATGGCAAAAAAAATACAATGGAAACAAACAGTATTCCTCAATCTTACCTGAACTATGTAATCGATGCCTGGAATGTCAAGTCCACGTGCAGCGACATCTGTGCATAGAAGGACACCGCTTGATGCTTCTGTAAATGACGCAATTGCCTTTTCTCTAGCATTCTGATGTTGTAAAGTAAAGTATATATTATATCAGAACCCTTCATAACACCAAGCAATGAGATGATATGGATAATTACAATACATCAGAGTAGCTTACCTGCTTCATGTTCCCATGGATAGGAATGAAAGATATGGACTTGAGGGTAGGAATTTTTGAAAGTACGAGTCCCCAGTAATCAACACAAGCACATGTCATGAAGTATCTGCAGAGACACTTAAGACTCATTACTATCTATAAGGTTGCTTAGTTTTTATGAGGCTTCTGTGAAATGTTTCAAACTTACACAATAAGCTTATTCTTTTTGTTCTTGATCAGGAGATCCACTAGTTGTGATGATTTCTCATCTGCTTCGCGTTTCATATACTGCAGAGACAATGAGGAAATAAACCGCCAAGAAAATGTAAAGATAGAATATGATCAATTATGCAAATGATCAATCTTAATACCTCAAGATGCAGACCAGAAGGAGTCTTCGAGTCTGTAGGTTGCTGAGATGAGTCCGACTTTGACTTGGCTGTAGCTTTGACTTGGAAAGGGTTCCTAAGCCCAGCCTTGGCCAGATCTTGAACAGCTTGTGTTTGTGTAGCTGAAAACAGGCCAGTCCTACGTTGCTTTGGCAAGCGAGATAAAATGTAATTCACCTGCTTCCCGAACCCCATATCCAATAGTCTATCTGCCTCGTCTAATATAAGAATCTACATACATATATACGCAGATAGTTATCAAATTTGGCAGAATCTTCAAACTAAACATCAGTCATAAATTATATTCCATCACTACCTCAAGATTTCGGAAATCCAGAAACTCCATTCGTTCCATTATAACAGCGAGCCTTCCAGGCGTACCAATCAAGATGTTGCATCCTTCTTCTTCTATGGTCTTCATGTCGTATTTCGCATCTCGTCCACCAACAATCAGCACAGATTTCACATTTTTCAGAGTCGAGACAAACGGCTGTGCCACTTTATATATCTGCGTTGATAGCTCTCTTGTTGGAGACAGAATCACACCCATAACCTGTAGTTTCAAATTTGCATCAAACCTAAATCAGACTCCACCATCTCACAATTGAAAAATCAATGGGTAAAGAAAGAAGGCATTTTCAGAAGATTCACTGAAACTAAAAAGGCATAAACTACTCTTGGCGAGGAATGTTTACAAACTAATAAATTCTCCATTACAGGAATGCTCTAAAGAGATTTAAATGCCCCAAAAATCCTAATTTCCAGATTGTAGTTGGCAAATTCTGCCAATTCTCCTACCTGGTGAGGCTTCGGTGGGTAGGAAGTGGATCGACGGAGTATCTCTACGAGTGGGACGACGAAGGCTAGGGTTTTTCCGGAGCCGGTGACTGCCTCGACGGTAACATCCTTGTGGCTGCAGAGTAAAGGGATCGTCCCGGCCTGAACCGGAGTACAGATCTCGAAACCGGACCGGTCAAGCGCAGAGATGATATCTCCGGAGTGCGAAGGTTCGAGTTCGGAGAAACGGATCTTTTTTAACGCCTTGTTGGTGCTCGCCGATGAATCCATGACGGCCGCCGCTGGTTCCCGTCGCACGCTCCCCCGCTTTTCTCTTTGAAATGACCTTTTTATAAGCGAAAGCAAAACGCAGCGTATTGAGCGATTCGGTTCGGTTTTGTGTTGGATTTTGCCAATCCAGCATTAAGTACTGAACACGTTACCAATTCGAATTATCTCGTTTCTGGGTCCGGTTTACTCCGAAAACCCACTGATAGAATCATAGAATAATGGAACTATGGAAGAGATGTCTCTCTCTCTCTCGGCCCATATACTGTATCTTCAATTATCTGCAAATGTGGTGATTGCAAATATTTTCATTCCTTGTACTTTTAAAATTAACGAAATTGAATAAAAAGTGTGCCGGTTCGTTGGATCATAATAACCCACTAGGAGCAGAAAATACTAGCAAGTTGCAACGCGTTTCCAGCTAAAATTATAATTGCATGTCCTTTTAGACTTTCTTACTAAAATCTTGAATTAAAATAACCCACCAATAAAAAAACAAATATTTAGTAGACCAAAACTTAAATTCGAATTAAATATAAACCACTAGGTTGGTTGGTTATAGTTAATTACGAAAACAAGCCGGAATAAAATAACATAATCTCCACTTGATCAGGCTAGTAGCCAATGAAAACTCAAGTTGGCAATAGTTTAAGCACGTCTGCTTTTGCTTTAGGTGTACTAAATAAATTTATGTAGTTGCACATGCTAATCGGGTGGTTTAAGTTCTATTTCCTGCTATATAATCTTCATATATACTATACGATTGTTTCAATCTTAATTACAGTTCATCTACAAACACCTTCAATATATAAACTGTTAGCAGAACAATATGAGTATATAGATAGACAATTGGATAAATCTCATGTCACATTTGAACCCGGTTATATAATAAATGGATCTAGAAATGCATAGCTTTCTTAGAGACAAAACCATTACTTATCAATGTACTAATTATTTTAACTGTTCACCAGACACAAAGGCACTTTTAACTTCTAGATTCTAATCGATTCCTAATTCGGAATGTTGGCTTTGAATGGTATTTTATATCTCAAAATTCTGGTCACAAGGACCAACAAAAAAAGAAAAAACTTTTACTATTTTTGTGATAAAATGACCGTGAACAGTTTTTGATTCAATGAATTCAAATCCATTTACAAACCACAAAATGGTTAAGTCTGCTAATATGGAAAGAAACAACAGATTCGTTTAGCAGATTCACCTCACAATGTTATTATGCAGTATGCACCAACCCTTCAAAGTTCAAATCGATCTTTCTGTTCTGTGTGAATCTTTCCAACAATATTTCGATATTCCCAACATTAATGTTTAATGCCCTAAACAAATCCCCCGAAATTCCATTTCCTTCTAAACCAAAATATCTAATTAAAAAAAAAAGGTACTCGAAATTTTACTCCTTGTGATGATCGATTGAAACATCCATAGGAAATACTGTAGAAAGGGAAAAGAAAAAAAAGTAGATACATAATTTTGCAGTAATAAAACGATTAGATTATTGCCGGTTGGTACTTCTAGCAAGAGACTGGAGATTGCACCGGACGATGGTATCGACGAAGCTGAGAGTCTCCTCCTCCGTATTTCCCGGCGGCACATCGACGATGTAAGACTCCACCACGACGGTTCCTTCGTCGTCCGACGCGTGCAGTGTCGTCACCGATCGGTAGTTCTCGAGCCTGTGGTCCCCACCCACGACGCTAAAGCTTATCACGTGACGCTCCTCGTCCAAGATCTCGAGCCTCTCGGTGCTCGACACCGCCGGGAGTCCCGACACCACCATGACCTCCCGGAGATCTCCGGCGTGGAGACCGTCGCCATGCACGATACGGCACTGCCTGATGAAGTTCTTGTAAACCTTCGGGTTATCGAAACGCCTCACCAGGGCCCACACGGACTCGGGCGGCGCGTGGATCGTCTGCACGACCGAGGAGCAGCACTGGTCCGGACCCACGTCGTGTGTGTGGTGCATCGCCACGTGCTCGGGAACATGCATACCGCGCGTGAGACACACTCGTCTGATCAGACCATCTGTCTGATCGTGAGGCTGCAAGGCGTCCGAGCCGTGATGGAGCTGCACCGGTGACCTCATCTCTGATCTCTTTCTCTCTTTCTTCTCTCTCTCTGAGGAATCTCTGGTTTGGGATGAGAAATTATGTATTCGTATATATTGGTTTGAAGAGAAAAGAAGAGAGCTTTTTGATCTTGTTCGCTGTCGGCTGTCAAGTTGGTTTTGTTTGAGAACCTTTTTAGAGGATGATCATCTCTAAAATAATAAGATATGATTATGTGAACATATTGTGGTTTTTTATATTAACATTTTTGTAGCTAGATAGAGATAGTGATAGCTGGTGATGTGAAGGCTTGCTGTGTGTGTATCGATGCAGATATGTATGGATATGTGTTGCCATGTATGATGCAGTGTACCATCATTTTTTTTTCCTTCGTTTTCTATAAATTACCACCTGCAGATTAATGTATATTTCTATTGATTCCTCATTTCCAATTCTGACAAATTTATTCCAGAATCTGCGGGTTTAACTTAGATATGATTCCAGCAAATCAATTGCTTATGGTAACAAGTTAATCCCTATTACAGTTTTACTATATTATTTAATTACATTCTGGTTATTATATACATCTCTTAGTTTTAGAAGCATAAGTTGTATGAAACAGAAAATAGCATGCTCTTGTGTTTCATGCATCCGTTGATCATCGTAACACAACTGAAAGCAAACCAATATTGCTTCTCTTGAACAATTCTATTACCTTAATTCAAAATATTTTTGAATAAAAACCGTGACCAGTAGATTATAGTTGAAATAAATATAGCACCCGAGTATCAGCCCAAGTATCGCGCATGTGAAATCTGGTCTCATTAATTGATTGTGTTAATCAAATATTCATTCATGAATCATGATGGGTATGGTCATGGGTAACTTTAAAACGACATACATGCATGAGCACACGTGCATGCACAGATGTTGATGGGTTTGTCATATATGTGTAGGAATGTTGTATGTATGCATGTATATATGGTGGAGAGAGAAATTGGGAGGAAGGTGTGTGAGACCTTATCAAAGAGCTTACGCCGGAGGATGCAAGTGGATGTTGCAACTTGCAATCTTCTTTGGACTTAGTTTAGGTGGAAGATTATCCTTTCCTTTATTTTATTTTTTTCATTTTTCTCCTCTTCTTCACTTTCTTTTTTTCTTGTTGCCATTTTAATATTATATTCTTATATAGTACAAGGGTTGTTGCATCGCGACTTTGTTTTGTTTTTTTTAAGTTTTACTTAATTGCTAAATATATGACGACATGGGTTTGATACCCTACACCAAGTTTCATACAATTGTATAGACATGCAGTTACTGTTTTCCTGACAGGCTAGTTCAAATTTGTGTGTATATGTGCAAAAAGAAAAGTGGATTAGATTGCATTTGGTAATGGTCGAAATCGATATTCCGTAATTTGGTGATTTTAATCAATACTGTGTGCTACAAGGTATACTGCTATGAGTTGTTTATTTTGTCAAAGATATGTATGTGGGATTTAATTACTATCATCTCTTTCATATCGTTTTTATATGCTAAACTCGCAAAGGAAGATTTTGGATACATTTTTCACACTTCTCAGGATCCCCTGATCTTATCCTTTTGTCACTTCATGTGTGAGTTTCGACATAGAAGGCCAGAGTTACTGTTAATCGATTTTTAGGTTTGTCCTTAGCTCTGTCTAAGATTTGTCTTGCCTATGAAAGTATTAATTAAATGAATTTAGTATATATTTCTTACGGAAGGTTAGTTACTGTACTTAACAGATATTTAGACTTGATACATTACTGAAATTCTGGATAGTTCCATCCATCTTTATCCTTTTAAATTTTGGAAAGAAGAAGCTGTCTGGGAAACTTCTCTTGCAGATAATACAACAAAACTTTACTGACCAATTTGGCTGTATTCCTTTGCCTTTTTGTTGTTTCTTTAATAGGATGCACATTCTTTTTTCTACTAAGAAATTCAAAATATCAACAAACTTTCTATGTAATGTTGCGAGTAGTTATCCATGCTAATTAGAAGCATGCCTACACACACCATATATGTGTCTGTACAAATGTGTATCGTATTTGGCTGTGATTTGTGAATTCATCTACATTCGTAAACAGATAATATTTTTATAATACTGACTCAGTCGAGTTTCAAAATCACCAGTACTACTTTTTGGGCTTGAGTAGCAACAAATCATTTAACTTGACTGTGTATACAACAGAATTTTGATCAAGAGATCTGCCACTCAGGCCCATCAAGTGAACTATATGTGCTCTTGTTGTTGTGTCACAAAACAGGCTTGAACATAACGAAGACAATTTTTCTAACTTATTACTTCATAGTTATATAGTACACTCTCTTGATATATACAGTTCACTTTTCTACAAGAACAAAAGTGCATCATTCCTCCGAGGTTCTCTGTATCATTAAAACTCGATAAGAGTCTCAAAAGTCACGATTAAGGCAAATTACACATACAAAGATATCCAATTTTGTCTCATCAGTTCTTCACATCCAAGAAACTAAGATCGAATAACTCATTACCATCCTGTGCCTCGAACTGAAGTGGAGGCAATCCGTAATCAGAACTAAGCCCCACTTGCTGCTTCCCGGGCTCCAACAGGCCACCGGCAACATCGTTCACCGGGTACTGGTCCTGGCTCATGCCTGTGAAAATGTCGCCGTTTAAGTCGCCTAGTAGCTCAGACACGTCAAACATCTCTGAAGAGTCCCATTGACTCTGATCCAGATCGTTAGGCCATCCGTAATCTGAAACAGAGAGTGTACCCGGCTGCTGACAGCAGGTTCCTGCAATCTCTAGCTCCTTCTGTTTCTGTTTCTCCTTCAGAATTCCATTCCAATACTTGTGTTCGAACTCGCTCAGCCAATCCTTGTTTGGAACTCCTACATTAACATCTACCTTGACATCCTTCTTCATCTCTTCTGCGCTCACATGTGCGCCATTCTCCGTACGATTCACCGGTTTAGCTTCACAGAAGAAGGGTCTGGATTCGCAGTCTGCGTCCTCTGTTTTCACACGAACACCCACAGGAGTCTCAACCGTGCAAACCTCAGACTGACTCGACGTACTCGCGACATCAGACACAGCGGGCTCAGGGAAATTAAGACGAGCCAGTGGACCATACATAGCCTTAGCAGCTTCGTCATAAGCAGAAGCAGCTTCTTCAGCAGTCGGGAAAGTACCAAGCCAAAGCCTACTGCCTCGGTTTGGCTCTCTGATCTCAGCGACCCATTTACCCCAAATCCTCTGCCTAACTCCTCTGAAACTGCATCGGCTATTCTCTGGTCCTCCTTTGCCTTTCATACAACCTTTCTTAGATCCTTTAGCAGGGACTTTCCGTTTCTTGGTAGAAGCTTCTTCTGCGGTCTCGTTGTACTCTTTCCATATCTGAAGCTTCTCAGCCACAGTGACACCGTCACGTCTAGTTCTAGATTTCCTTTTCCTTGATGTATCGAGCTGAGTTTTATTGATGTCTCCACTATGATCATAAACTGCCATCTTCTTCTCAGAGACTAAGACAATCTACAAAAAAGCAACACCTTTATATCAGAACACAATCCAGATCGTATACTAGTAACGAATCACTATTCTTATCGAAACACACGAAATCATTGAAATTGGGATAAAATCAGAGTCTCAAATTCCTTCAGCCCCCAAAGTAAGATTTTTTTGTCAATTGAAAGTATAATCTAATTCTAGATTTATTCAATTTCATATCAATTTGATCAGAGCTAGACAGGGGAGAATGAATCCATATTAAGAACTTCAATTTCTCCGCGAGACCTAAAGGCAAAATTGAAGCTAAAAAGGAATAATTCTAAACCTAAGAACCCTAGAACCACCGAGTATTCACAAGACGTGCCCTTTCCGAGGCCAAATTAAGGGGAATTCAAAGAAACAGATCAAAAATTTGGTAAGAGCCGAGAAATGAACATACCTATTGGCGACGATAGCTCGAAATCTGAAGTTCTGATCGAAATCAAATCTCTTTCTGTACGAAGAGGAATCGCCTTCTTGTTCTCGTCGAACTGACTTGTGAAAATGTTTCTTCTTCGATGAATCCTTTTTCGCGTTTTCTCTAGTGATAATCTCTCAGACAGCTTTATCAGTAATCAAAATATCTTTGAGAAGAGGATCGAGGGATATTTATAGCCTTCTCTAGATATTTCCAATATTATTTTATTAATCTGTGCGAGATAAACGTGACGTGTCAGTTTTTCATTTGGTAATAGGGGCTAAGACGTCTTTACCAATCGACGAGTGTCCCGAATCTTCTCGAATCAGCAAAGACGCGCTGTTGATACGGAAAAGTAAAATTTTAAGCCTTTTTAAAAAAGAGTTATAGATAAGATCACAAAAAAAACTGCATTATTTTTTAATTTTAACAACAATAATATTTTTAATTTTTTTATCAACACTGTCACAGACAACACCAGAAAATTGTGGCAGCTGCTCTCCTCGTTACTTGTGTTATGCTCTTTCTCGACTTCTCTCGGCCTTGCAATTGCCACCTTTTATAAACCTGACTTAAAAATGTCAATATCAAATTTGCATAACCTTAGTTCACAATTATTAAATGGATCCTTGGGTGCTTTTTGGTCTTATAATTTTACCGTATTCTGCAAAAATATAGCCAATATACAAAATATGTCATCAACGAATATTACTTTTCTTTTGATCCTTCAAAATTGGTTATCTCTATTATAAAATGCAAAGGATGATGGTTATATTATTTTAAAAAGTAACAGGTTTCAGTTTACAATACATATAATTAAGAAACCGAGGGCAAAAACTGCTGATTTTATCATGTTGCATTTCTATCAAAAAAAGTCGCTAGACATTAAATATTAGGCAAAATGATTGGAGTAGTTTACAAGAGACGTGTCAATGGATGAAGCTCAAACTTTGGTGGCTCAACTTCGACCAGAGCAGTAGAGGATCATAATCATATACTAATATGGAAATTACAAGTTGTTAGGAGCAGTAGCCAGCCATAGCCTTTGCATGTGCGTCGTGTGTCCTTTCGACACCGTAGCCACTTCATCGACTACGTGTCTCCAACGCCATTGCTCGCGTCACCCTACGCAATTGCCTACGTCCTTTAAGTCCACATATTGTGGTGGGCCTTAGTCAAATTAGCATCCAGTTTCAAGCTAAAAAGGCTCATTCATGTTCGAATCATTAGGCTGAAATTTCGAGTTTCTTTAAAACGCCACAATTGGCAAAGCAAAAACAATATGGACTGGTCGACAGTGAACACATCTATGCAAACGAGATTTATATTCCTTAATCCATTACAATACCAAAATTTGAATACTCTTCCAAAAATGCCACCATTTTTAGATCTATAATTTTTTTTCTTCAATAAATGGTAAGTTGATAGTGATCATGATGCTGTGACTAGCAAACAGGTAGATCATGAGGAGGAGCTTCAAGAGTCTCCAATTCTCCGACACCATTATCAACCAAAAACGCCATAGCTAGACCCCACTTGATATGAACATCTAAGTGGCAATGCATCAACCAAACCCCTGTTTCATCACCCAACAAACAAACATTATATTCCCAAATCAAATGACAAATGTTATAATCATTTTCTTGCAATCGTTCAAGAATGGATCACCTGGATTATCCGCAACGAATCTGATAACAGCCCAGCCATTAACAGGAACAGCCACGGTGTTTCTCAGTGGAGGATCAACAAGGTTAAACTTAGAAGTGTCTTTCTTGGGATCGAAGTTACCAAACCCTTGAGCGACAATGTAGAAATCGTAACCGTGAAGATGAATGGGATGATTCTCCGACGTAACAATGTTCGTGTCCTGTAAAACAACCTGAACTCTCGATCCATACTTGAGCTTGTACACTTTAGTACCCTTAACCGGCTGAAACAGAGCCCGGCTAATGTTGTTTCCGGTGAAATCGAATTTAACCGGCGGTTTAGCAGGAAAATCCGTCGTGAAAACGCCGGGAATGCCGTTGGAGTGTGCTTGCAAAAGCGAGAAATTCGACGGTAGAACAAACGAGACGTTGTTCATGGAGGCAGTAAACCGGGTCCCGTTTAGGCCTTGGCACCGGTTTTGAGGGAAATTCTTGGGACAATTATCAAGACCTAAACCGATAGTGAAGAACAAGCTATCGTCGATTGTCTTCGGTACGACGACGTCACGGAGAGATTTGAATTTTTTGGAGAATGACGTCACGGTATTGGTGTCGTTGAAAGCTGGTAGAACCGGTTTGATTGGTGGAGAAGTTGTCGTCGTTTTATTGTATTGGAGAATGGCTGTTGTTGTGGTGTTGTCAAACGGTGCGTTTTGAGCGCTTTGATAAGCTCTTGCTGCTATGTAATAGCGTTTGGGTGGTTGGTTGGCGGTTAGAAGTACGTCAGTGGTTTGACCCGGACCTAACATAAGAACATTTGTGGTGAATGGTTTGAGGTAGGACGCGTCGGCTCCAACCACCGTGAGCTTATGGTTAGCCACCGCGAAAAATAACGGTTGGTTCAAAGCAGCGTTGATCACTCGTAGAAGACTTGTTTCCCCTGAATTTATCGGCACTACAACTGTCTCTGCATTTACAAGAATTTTTTTTAAACCTTTAGTGTATTTGATTTATTCAAATACTTTAAATTCTTTAACTTTTTTGTTTGTTATACCTTTGGTTGAACAATTATAGAGATCACCGGGCTGGCCATTGATGGTATAAGCGTCAGATATATTCGGAGCTGCTCCGGTTCGTGTGGCTTCATTGATTACATCAACCGGATTTGCGTTCCACCATTCCCCTAAGTAAACCATTGCCAGTTAGTAAAAAAAAACTGAAAAAGAGTGATTTAAATTTCGACAAATTTGTGGATCAAATAGGGGGAAAAATCTGGAATGGCATTGGTTATACCGAGAACGAGGGCGGTTTGGCGGTCCGGTTTAGGGAAAGGGAAAGAGGAACCCGGGGTTGGGTGGATGATGAGTGCACCGTAGACGGTGGCTCGGAGCCAGGAGCTGTGAGCGTGCCACCACAATGTCCCTTCTTGGCCTTGGATAGTGAAACGGTACGTGTAGCTCTTTCCGGGTCGGATCGGGCATTGGGTCACGAATTCAGGCCCATCAGCCCATCCAGTTCTTATCTGCCTTACTCCATGCCTGTTATTCATTTTTATCAAATAGATAAACAAACTTATAATTTTGTTACTGTATGTCGTCGTAACAGACAATATTAAAAATCCTTCATACGTTGAAAAAAGTGTATACTGTATGTAGAAACACCTTCTGTGGTATTTTTGGAATCTTATAAAATTTATGTTTTTTTTGGACAATAATACTCTCGCAGTAAGGCGTAGTGTAAATGTGCAAGTCTAATGTACCAATGGATGGTGATGTTGTAACGGCCACGGTTATGGACTTTGACTTCAAGAGTGTCGCCGTTGTTGACTTCGATCGTGGGGCCCGGAAACATTCCGTTAACGGTGATGGAGTTACGGGTCTTGCACAGCCTCTTCACCGGCGTCTCTTGTACCTAAATGATTGCACATACAGTCCCAATTAATGAACGTAATCATCAATATGGGCATGCATTTTTTATTATTTATTTCGAGGACGTACCACGAAATCATGGTGTTGCACTTTAGCGATAATCGATGAAGCCGAGAGTAGGGAACAAAAGAACAATAAGATAGAGAATGTGTGAACGGTCGTCATCGTGTGTGTTTAAGCTTCGAGCTTTTGAAAACTTTGAGATTAAGGATTATGAGTAGAGAGAAGTGTTTGAGTGATTTTGGGAGAGGGAAAGATGGCTTTTATAGTTAAAGTACATGTGAATTAGTTAATAATTTATATCGAGTTTGGAAAAATTAGGTTCTAATTATTCAAAAGAACACTAAGATTACCGGTCACCAACATATTTAAGTGTCTTTATCAGTTCGTTGGCTATGTTTTTCTTGCTTCCTTTCACACTTTTTATCGGAAAACATGGTTAATTTTTTTAATCAACCTTAAAACTAAATTGACATAGGATTAGATTAAACACCTAACGCATCAAGATGATTCATTGTACCAAATTAATCTATGGATGTTAGAAAAAGTAATGGTACTAGCTACTATTCCATGATTACTGAAGTTTGTTTTAGTTCTTCTAAACAAACGCTAAACCATGGAACATAATCTTTTAGTTTTACGAATATTACTTTATAATGATATATTGCATTACTATGCTTTGGAAACTCGATATTCCACGTTTTAAACCAATAAATTTTTCAAAACCGAAATTGAGAAGAGAAGTCGAGTCATTGAAAGGGAGAAGATACTTAGTTAAGGGGAGAGTAGTTGCACCCAACACTTACAATAATTTCAACAAAGTGTAGTTGAACTGAACTCGAGTCATTTCATATCACGTTTAGTGCTTGTGTCTCAAGCTTCTTCCTTTATTCCCAAGTTTCTCTGTCTTAGCAAATCAAAAGATCATTAGCCATCATTCTTTTTTTTTTGCCAGCATTAGCCATCATTCATCAACAGTAAAAAATACTTTGATAATTTGATACCAAGGTGACATATATATGAGTAATTAATTTTGTATGACTAAATGTCGATTAATTGGTTCTGAAGTGTGAACTCAGATTCCATATTCAGTCGTTCTAATAATCTGATGATTGCTTTTGTTTTATCTTAACAAACACATGCATTGCACTTTAATAGAGTGAAAGACTCAAACATAGCTAACTTCCAATAATAAAGTCACCTTTTCTCTTGAAGAATTCAAATATTTCATTATGCATTTTAACTAACATTCACGATAAACTTCTATGCTACGTTATTTCTCTGTCATTTTCCATGGCAAAAACAAAAGTAATTTACCCGGAATTTGCGAGAATAGTCGGTGTGACACTGACATTTTTGGTCGTGTACTTGGAATAACCGTACCAATTTGAGGTAAATTCCTGACGTTAACTTCAGAACCAATTAATCGACATTTCAACACGAATTTCAGAAAAGAAAAACACATCTTCCCTTTTCAATCTTTGATTGGATGGAATTTGAATAGGTTCTTGTGCAATTATCATTCCTCTTCTACTTTTCCTACTTCGCATACTTTTTGGCCATTATGATTCATCAGAAGATGTAAATTGCAGATACACTGAAGCGATTCGTTCTACTTAGCTTAGCTCAAATGTTTATGTTCATGTTTAGCTCCCTACATCCATCCACACTAATAATGTTCGAATTTTGGATCCCAATTTATACTCAGAAATGTTTGGATCCTAATTCCCAAAGACAATAGTCTGAAACGCAATACTATACTAGTCAAGAGACTCGATAATCTTGTTGCAGCTAATACCATAGAATGCCAAATCGATGTCACAAGCAAAGGAGTAAAAAATGAGTATAATGTTGAATAATATGAGTCATATGTTCGAATCATGGTCAAAATTCAGAATCTTGATTCCTTGAATAGAAACCAAGAAGATCAAATCTACATTCCCGTCTACTAATGTTCAGAAAAATGTAAAACAACAATCATAGAAATTGAGTTTGTCTACGAAGAAGAGTGCATGATAATGATTACCCTACTCGTTTCAGAAGAATTTGCCAATTTGGTTTGTGTTTGCCAAATCAAACACGAGCTGACCCAGGAGTTGATGCGGCGGCAACAGCGGCGGAGGTGGCGGCTCCGCCGAGAAAAGATAATAAGCCGGTGTTGGCAGGTTCCTGTTCGTCCAAGAAAAGATCCTCCGGGACTCTAAAGGCGCCGTGAAAGCATACGATTCCGAAGCCAATCATCAGAGCGGAGGTTAATAGAGAACCCACGCTGGTCAGGAAGACGACGACGATAGTCAGGAGAACCAAAACTCCAAGCGTCTCGCGATCTGAGAACGTACGGCCTAGAATGACAAGCGGCTGATCGGACGGACGGAAAAGGTAGAGGAAGATCCACGCGCCGAAAAGGCATAGGAGAACGAGGAGAGAGAACGGATGGGAGAGGAGCGAGAGCGCGAGCACCAGGGAGACGATCGTCACGTAGTTCACCTTGAAGTAAGGGAGATTCCTCCGGATCCGAGAATACGCATCGGTGAGAGAATCCGGCCTAGAAATCGCGCTCCGATCAACGAGCTCCAACCACGGCCGTCGCTGCGACAGGCTTTGGCGGATCGACGCTGAGAGGCGAGAGAGGAACGTGCGAAAGGCCGATGTAGCGACGGTTTGCTGAGATTGGGAACCACCGGAATGGTCTGAGATCGGTAACGTTGGTGGATTGGCCATCTCACGGCTGCGCGTAGGGAACTCGGGAACGAAGAAGGCGCGTGGATTGAAGACGCGTATTAGTTACGGTGATTGATTTCCTTTGAAGCAACCGGGCGTTTCCGTGTTAACGTCATGATCCTATGTAAACACCCTCACGAAAGACTTCATTATGCAAGGCAGCATCTCCACCGTCCACGTGTACTAGTGCAACATCTTAAGAAGCCCTTTAAGCCAATGCCCATTTGGAACTTAAAGGCCTATTTGATAATTTTTATCCAGCAGAACATTAGCATTGAACGACAGCGTTTTGAGGCTGAGACATTGCATATAGCCGGTCTCTCTCTCTCTCTCTCTCTCTCGCCTGAGACGACCATTGGTGGAGGAAGAAGAAGACGAAAATGGGAAAGCAGCCGGTGAAATTGAAGGCGGTGGTTTACGCGTTGTCGCCGTTTCAGCAGAAGATCATGACTGGTCTCTGGAAGGATCTACCGGAGAAGATCCACCACAAGGTCTCTGAGAATTGGATCAGCACTATTCTCCTCCTCGCTCCCGTCATCGGAACCTACTCGTACGCTCTCTCTCTTTCCCTATCTCTCCCTCTGAATTTGTTTGGTAGATCAATCTATGGATCGATCGTTTTTAGATTTGTTACCTGGTGATCATGATGTCTCTTCGGCTATGACGGTCTTCAATCTGTTTGTTCGATGATATTGTAGATTCAATTAGGTTGTGATTGTATTAGACATGACAGCACAAATGGTTTTAGAGTTATCGATTCATGACGAATTCGCATAGATTAGAGACGAATTCGATGTTTTAGCTCATTCTTCTGCGGAGTATGAACAAATATACTTTAGGAATTTTACAAACTTTGTTGTTGCTTCAGATTTCTGAATTTTCTGATTGTTAAATGAATGTTGAGATAGTAGTGTGTTAGTCGTCTATGCTCGTCTGTTGAGTTAACTACAGATGTGTTTATGTGATGAACCAAAAACGTCTATTGAGGAATTAACTTTGCATGTGTCATATAATGAGTGTTTCTGTTTCTGATGCTCATATGCTGAACATTCCATTGTGATGTTGCAAATGAACGCAGGTATGCTCAATACTACCAAGAACAAGAGAAGCTGGAGCACAGGTTCTAAGCATGGAGATTTTCTGATTTTACGAGAATCCAATTCTTTCTTCATTTTTACATCCTCTAAAATGTTTCCAATAGACGGATTATTGTTTTCGCAACACTCAAAATAGAAGCGGAAAAGTTGCTTCTTTGCGTTTTTGTTGAATAAAACTTTGTTGATTTCATGAATAACAACACTCTCAAGGTTTGAGCATCTATAACAAGTTGCTGAAAGACATGATCTAAATCGCATCTTATTATTATCCATCCATACAAAAGATGTAGTTTATAGTCTATAGTGCACTGGAAAACTATGTAGTGTATTGTAGCTAATTCACATGGATTCTGCTACAAATGCATGAAAACAATAGCCAAAATTTAGCATACATACGTATAGTCACCTAACTATCCTCGAGGAAAGTACAAATCTGAGGAAAGCAAAAAAGGCTCTAGGTCGCAGAGAGGGTTTGATTGTCTTGGTCCCATTTAACAGCAGTTTTCCTCACTTTCTGAAGAACCCTAATGACTTGTTCATCTGTTACATTCCCAGTGACCGTCACTTTGTTGAGCTGGGTGTCCACATCGTATGTCTCTATATCTGTGTAAGTAATATTCATCTTGTTAAGTAACCACAACCCATAATAATAACACTACAAGTCTACAAGGTATGATTCAAATTTTGAACAGAAGATATTAGGAGAAGGACAGTACAATTGGTTACCTTCTATTTTCTTAATGGCTTTTAGTATTTTCCTGATGCATTCGTCGCAGTGCAAATTCACTTTCATCTCCACAATCTGTCAAAAATTAATTCGAATAATCATATCACCAAGTGTTGAATTCTAGCCGGTGCATTTTAAGATGTTATTGTACACTAGCAAAGATTTCCACTCGATTTGAAAAGCTTGATGATGAATTAAAGCAAACCAGTGTACAAGATCACACTTACATTAGCCATCACGCAAACTCTTCTTGTGGAATAAAACGACTTTGTTTCACGTAATCCTTGCAATTCCCTTCTTCGAGTTTGAAGGCAGATATAAAGAGAGTATGTGGAAAATTGGTTTTGTTTTGGAGAGAAACTAGAAGGATCAACCACATATGTAAATATATATGGTTTTATTTTATAAAACGACAAAAAAGAGAGAAGAATGGGATTCTTTGCGTAAAGGATGGAGAATTCGTTAATAGAGAGAGCTTCACTGGCCTCCACTCGCATAGACAAATTGTTTTTGATTGCCGCGTTCGATAAAAGAGATCAAAAAGTCCTTTACTTTTTAGTTTTTCCTTCATTATCTTCAACCGTCCGTTTGATAATTTATTAATTTCACTTTTCAACCTTCTTCACTAAAGGACTAAAAAGGACATGAATATTTTAGCATATTCAGAACATTTGTCTCGGACATAGCTGTTGCTATTGGCTATTTGGTTACATACATACAGTATTACAGTCGAACCAGTTTTTAGGAATTGTGATGAATGTGTTTCTTCCTACACCCGATGGCTTAAATGGGGAACTTGAGATCATTGATCCAGTATACGTTGTTTCATAGAATCTTATGTGAATCTCGGAATATAACAATACAGTATCATCCAAAAACAACTACAGAGATGCAAACACTTGGCCTAATCTTAATCTTTTCATTCCATTCAACCCCATAAATCAACTGAACATAAATCATTAAATAGCTTCATTGCGTGGTAATAACATTGACAAAGATCACAACTTAGCCATTTTTTTACCATTGAAATGAAACCAACGCTTCAATTTTGAGAGAGAGAGAGAGAGAGAGAGAGAGAGAGAGAGAGAGAGAGAGAGAGAGAAACTAACAAATCAAAGTCACTGGCAATTCCCGGATTACAAACATTCAAAAGGTCATCGTCATTCTTTCTTATCATTGGAATCTGAATCGCTCGCATTATAACCTGAATTCAACGGAAAACCCCCAAAACACATAACTCACAGTGAACAAAAGATGAAGATTGAATCTTAAAACATTACTGAAGATTTCATTGATTTAATAAAAGATACAATACCTGGAGGCTTATCGCTCACTTGCCAAGCTGATGATCGAGTTCTTGAAGCTTTGTTAATCCAAGCACGGCCCTTGACAGATCAAAATCAAATTCTATATCAGAAAGAAAACACTTACATCTTAAATCCAAACCTAACTCTGCTAGACCAATTAGCTACAAATCACGAACAAAACACGTTCTTGACAAATTTAGAGACATACAATGTACATACAGAGACAGTAGATCACTCAATCAGATCCTGTGATAACTCTAGTAGTCAAATTAGCCATCAATAACGAATCAATCGCTAAGAACTACCTAAGAAAGCTAAACTAATCATTCAGAAACAAATTTGGAAAATTCGAAAAAAAAAGAGCAAACCTTGTGTTCATCTTTGGGGATGCCATAGCCGCTGCAATACATCTGTCCGACAAGGACCTGCATACCGACGTCGCCGGATTTGGCCTCCTTGAGGGTATCCTGGAACCAACGTCTGACGCAATCGTCGACGACCTGAGCAAGCGGAACCCGGTTCGGATCCGAGGCCGGAGCGGGATTCGAACCCGAGTGCGATCCCGCCTTCTCCAGCTTAACCAGATTGGAGTGATCCCGGAGGTTTGTGTCTCTCGTCTTCTTCACGAAGACTTTGTTCCCAGGAGGAGGAGTTGCTCTGTGGGGTCTGCTCGGATTGTCGGAAGATAGTCTTATGGCCAATTCTGCGAATCTGACCGTCCTTAGGATCGTTTTTCCCATTCAACCAATTAGGGTTTGCAATTTTTTGTTAAGCCACTGGATCATTTCATTTTTTTCTTTTCTTTTTTTCTCTTCTTTATTATTTTTACAAGAAAATGTCACATACGACGATACGACACAGAAATACATTATCTAATCCTTTTGTTTTCTTAAAAAATACATTTTCTACGTTTTTTTTTGTTTTGGCAGCATTTGATTGAGATTTGAGAATAAATCCATGTATATACACTACTTCTACGATTTCGACATTGGTCTACAACTTTATCATTAGTGTGATTCGTATTGACTATTGAGTTTGTTATCAATTTACTCATCAATCACTTCCATGTTGATTGTGTATTATTGGTTAATCTCTGTTATTGGGGAAGAACATGAATTTTAAGTTTTAAACTACTCCAAAACTTTTTAAACAAAATGTTTCACCTTAACTCCTAAACCGAATTTCAAACTTATATTCCATTGAAAAACTAATCCACAGTAGAAGATCTGGTTTTACATGGTTTACTATTTTGCTAAAACCAAAAAAAAAAAATCGAACCAACACCCGGTTAAGTTATAACTTCTAACTAGCATCTCTGTGAATGAATGGAGGAGAAGGTGGACTTAGAGCGTCATCACTTTTATCACCCAAGCAATATTCTTCTTCCGGTCCGCTCAAGTCAATAGAAGAACTAGCCACCGTCGTAGCCATCTTCTCCGGGTCAATCACACCGTCCTCACAATGCAACGGAGATACCAAAACCTCATCATCAACCTTGCTCTCCTCTTCCCTTCTCTTGCAGAACGAATCCTCCACAATTTCATACGAATTCGCAGTCCGTACTTCTTGCGCTAAAGAGCACCAGCAACAGAACAACCACAGCGTACAATCAGCAATCGCAGGCCTCCCACAACAGAAGTCATAACTCGGCAACTTAAACCTCTTCCTCATCTGTATCCTCCAGAAGCCACCATAGAGCAGACCAAACACGCAAAGCACAATCCCAGTGTATCCAAGTCCTTCCCTAACCATCTCGTGATCGATGTTTATCGCAGCCAAGTTGAATATAAAGAAAGGAGCCAAACAGAAGAGAACAAAAGTCGCAATGTGAACATACATGTTCCCAAACCCAATCCTCTCCATGTTCCAACCAAACACACAGAAACTGCAGAAGAGAGAGAGATACGCCAATTTGATATCTTCCCATATATCAAGAACTCCACCGCTCCACTCAGGACCATCCCTCACATCTGTAGAAGCAAACGAATATCTTCTCTCCAGAGACAACTTCCGATTACTATCTTCTTCCACTTGATTCTCCTCGTCTCCTTGAGGATCATAATCTTTCCCAAGAGGGCTTAGAATAGTGTACAAACCAGCAGCCGCAGGAGCTGCTATAGCAACAGAGATACATATAGCCACACCAATGGCTGGTCTCTCTGATCTCCTGTACCCTAAGTTAAGACTACAAAGCCCATACTGAGCAAAACAGTTCAAGTGAAGCAAGAGAACAACAACCATCATGTGGAACCTTTCGTTAGGCTTGTAAGTCCCTTTCTCGCAGTAGATCTTCCTAAGCGCTGTGACATCGTCTTCCTTCCATCTACAGAGAAGCACGAGATGGTGAAACCGTTTAGGGTGCTGATACAGACACATGAGAGTGAACAACGCGTTGAGGATTTGGTTGTTGACTTCAAACCAGACGTCTCTCTGTGACTTCTTGGGCAAGGCGGTGTTCAACATTCCGGTCATGACCATGAATAGAATCGCACCGGAGACGGCAACCACAAAGATCCACAAGAAGAGAGCCATGTTAAGCGGGTTTTTAAGCCATTGCTTACCGGTTTTCATCACGGAAGCCCACTCGATTTCCCGGGAGATTAACACCACGCTGATTCTTTCACGGAAGTTGTGGTTGTTGTTCACTGAGCGTGAAAGGTCATCTCTTTCCTCTGTCATTCTCTTGGATTTAGCAGAAGGGGATCCGAGTTTCGGAAGATTAATCTTATCAGGCAACGAATTCTCCGATAATCTCCTGGTTGTCTCTTCACTGGTCAGAGTCTGATTAGGGGTTGAGAGACCAGGAGGACATGGGACCATAGATTTTTCACTGCCATTACCATTAGATCCCTCAATATCATCATTCAAATTCATTTTCTCGTCCCGGGAACAAAAAAGAGAAGTAAAAGCAAATCCTTTACCGAGAAAAGCTAGTCAAAGACATGTGCTTGGAAGATTAGACATTGCTAGCGAATTATGAAAAGTGAAAACCCATAAAGCAGAAATGTGAAAGCGATTCTAATGAGAGAGATTTCGCCCGCGGGCACATTCAAAACGAATAAAGTCTCCCACTTTTACAAAAAGACGATGGAAAGAAAGAGAAAGTAACCTTAATTTCGGACGAACTCGAATTCGAAACTTTTTGGAGCGAATTGTATGCCCAGAAACCGAAATGGATACAATTACAGAGAAACCGAGAACGATAGAGACGACCTAAGGTCTAATTGGGAGGAGGATTTCACAGAGAAAAAGAGATGTTATAATCAAAGTAAACGATGAGAAACTGATGCGAGACATCGAAAGGAGAAGTTTTCTTTCGGGCGAAAAGCGTTTCCTACTTTTGCCTCCTTAATACAATTAAAGCATAGGTCAGGCCATGTCACCGTTTTGACAAAAATCTTTAGTACAAGAATCATGTAAACGAGAAGTTATAAAATGTAAACGAAGTTTATGTGATGTCAGTTACTTAAAAAAACACACGTTATGAATCAGGCCTAAATGTAACGGTTTAATCCAAGACATCAAAAATCACGAAGAAACCAGGCCCAAATGTTCAAAAATCACACCTGGCCCATAAGCCGATAATTGAACCAACACGCATAAATCGAAAACCTCGTCTCTTTTGTGGCATTCACACCTGGCCCTAGAAAATATGTATTTGACTCGTAAGATCATAAGACTCATTATAGTAACGAACTAACGATCAATATATATGAAGAAGGTCAAAACAATGTTCCATAGTTTTCTTCTACCCACCCACCGAAAGTGTTCACCTTGAGGGTCTTCATCCACCGAAGTGTTGCTAAAAATATATGTAGAAATATATCTTCGCATCTTGGTTACACGGTCAAATATTCATATCCAAAACTATAGTATAAAAGCATATAATGATCTCAAAGATATTACAAACTTTAACTTCTTTTTTCTCTCTTTGACTAATATATTGGAAAACGACATATATGGTTGACTTGGTCCGGTTTGGAAAATGTTCGCTTAGATATGCACTTCTGGCTTAGGAACTAAGAGTAATCCTCTTGAGTAGCTTGCACGCACGACGTTTCATTTCAGAAGAAGTGGTGTAACTCCCCTTTATAATGCCAATTGATTCGCAAAGTTAGTAGAACTTTGCTATGTTTCCTGAGGTTTTATAGATCACTTTGGGATTTTGTTTATCTTTAAGAAACTACCGCTACGTACATCCAAAACTTAAATCATTCTAGTATTATTCAGTGTTAAATTTATTGTTTAAAAGTTACATCAATATATATCATGCCATCATTCATGCTGCGACTACAATAAGGTAATTTGGCATTTTCTATGTAATCGATTATTCAAATGATAATCTTCAATATATGCTGCAGAGAGTGTTTACAAATTCTCTATAGAAATTACTCACTCTAACAACTTTTTCCATTATTGACTCTATCAAGGAGATTCATAGATTTTCTTAGTTTGAAGCTGTTAACCAATGGAGGCAATCTTGATTCGTAAGTATAGAAAATGCTAATTGACAAAGGATAATGATTTCGAATCATGTCTCTTTCTCTGGTTTCTTATCTATATTCATGTATATTCATATAGTGGTAATTGACATTAAGGACTACAACCATATCCTTGTGGTCTTGTAGTAGTGAAGTTTTGTTCAAACGACCCATCCAAAGCCAAAAATAACAAAAGAGTAAATCAAATTATTAAAGTATCTAGAAGGGTTTTTCTTGATTTTTAAAGAGGGTTTGATCAACTTTCTATTATTGAAGTTATTTTAGGTCGGTGTGAAAATGAGACCGGAGAGGGTATCTAACTTGAGAGTTGCTTTGTTTTAAAAAATCTCACTTAGTTTGATTCCTTATTAAACTGGAAAGTGACAGGCGTGCGCCTCCTTCCTTTGTAAAAGTAAAAGCCGCGTAGTGTAAAAGTATCTGACTCTTGTTCTATTATAGTTATTCTTTAATCCATATTTTGAAAATTTCGAACGAGAAAGATGTTCATGCTAGATTAGTACACACTGTATGATTTGCTTTGCATGAAATCTATAAAGTCTAGACAAAAATTCAACTCATAAATGGATAACAAACGGACTTTGCGAGGGTTAACTATAATTTTAAGCAAAACAGAAAAACTCTACAGCTAAGCTTCATGGAAATATGCAGTGTTATGTTTCTGTGAATACTAATCAAAGGAATATTAGACATTTGCAGGGAATTTAAAAAAAAAAAAACAAATTGCTGGGAATTGAAAAATAATTAGTTTGCCTTTCCATAAAATCAAATGTTTGGCCCAAGGTATTAAATTAAAAAGACAGGCCACTATTCTTGACAACTCTCTCTAACAAACTCTTCTCTGCATATTTTCATGGTATGTTAAATAAAACATGTCTAATCCCTAATATTTAACTGTATAAGGCGACTTTTGATACTTGATTATTTATTATTATGACTTCTAACCTAAACGACAGTAAGTATTGATTAGTTATGACATCAAAATCAACCAAACTATTGTATTAGACTATTAGTTATGGCGACTTTCACGTGCTTTGTTTCTAGTTGCACGGTATAAACTCATTTTGTTCACTATAACTCGAAAGTACACTATTTTTCCAGTATGATTTATACGCCAATCGTAATTACTTTCCTAATCATGAAGGTCTTTTAGTCTTCTCACGTCCATCCTTAACTGTAGAATTTGTATATCCAAATGAATTAATGATCTTAATTTGTTGTCATTTTAGAATACAAAGTATATTACATGCAGTTAGAGGGGCAGCTACATATGCACATTCCAAATATCCATCATGATTTTGATATAAGATGTCGTCGTTAGAGAAAATTAGACCATTTCTTGCCACTTCTACACCTTTTTTTCCTCCTCTAATGTCGAGATAACCAGATTTCGACAAATATGCTTTCGGCCTCTATTTCAAAGAAGACGCGTTTGCAAATAGTTGCTTGTTTTATAGGCTAGTAAAGGAAAGTTTTTATTATGAAAATCAAAGATTCAACCAATAAGACGTTACACAAATGTTTGACACTGGAATTTACAAAAAAAAAACAAAAAAAAAGAAACACAAGCAAAAGCTCATAAAAAATCACAAAGATTAAGTATAGACGGCTGGCTAGTTATGCTATTTATAACTAACTTTTTAACCCCAAAAAAAAGTTATTTAGAAGTTAGAACTACGATCACGATCAAAAGCATAAGCACTACTATATCTATTTTATTACTTATCCCCGACTCCCCGTTATTATTTTTTCTCTTAATTTCTCATCATATTCCAAGTCAACTGTATAAAGACTACGACTTAATTTTGATGGCTATACTATTTACTTGACATCAGGGTAAATAGTATTACCGCTGGCAAATTTTGTTTTAGCTTCTCTCTCCGACGTAGATAACCAAAATATATATTCCATGCAAAAAATAAAAAACAGAAATCATACACATTTTTCAACGCGTTAGGTTAGGTTACCTATCTTTCACTTTAGAACATCCTTCACGTCTCTATATAAACCTCGATTCCGTTAGGCTTTGTTCGTCAAGTACAATATAATCAACTCTAAGTCTATCCAAGTCTTTACTTACTCAAACATGGCTTCAAATAAACTTATTGCCATTCTGGTCCTCATCGTTGCACTTTCACTCCAAGGTGATAACAATAACGCCGTCGAAGCACAGCTCACGACAAATTTTTACTCAACCTCTTGCCCTAATCTTCTCTCCACCGTCCAATCAACCGTTAAATCTTCTGTTAACGGCCAGCCTCGAATGGGTGCATCCATCCTCCGTCTCTTCTTCCACGATTGCTTCGTCAACGTAAGCTTTTTTCTTATGCATATTCCTTGCATTCCAAGAAAAGTAGCATATTGGTTTCTTTATTGTCTTTCCTTCTAATCAGTCACAAGACTCATAACTTACACTGTATATAAAGGGATGCGACGGTTCGATTCTACTAGATGACACATCAAGCTTTACGGGAGAACAAAACGCTGTACCAAACCGCCAAACTGCTCGCGGGTTTAATGTGATCGACAACATCAAATCAGCGGTTGAAAAAGCATGTCCTGGGGTTGTGTCTTGTGCTGATATCCTAGCCATTGCAGCTAGAGACTCCGTCGTACTCGTAAGCTCCATCTGTCCTCTCTTAATTTAGTCCGGTTTTGCAAATTTAATATAAACTAACCGGTCAACAAATATTCGCCCTTGTTCTCGTTGAAGCTCGGAGGGCCGAATTGGAATGTGAAAGTGGGAAGAAGAGATGCAAGAACGGCGAGTCAAGCCGCCGCGAATAACAACATTCCGGCGCCGACTTCGAGTCTTAGCCAGCTTATTAGTAGTTTCAGCGCCGTTGGACTCTCCACCAGAGATATGGTTGCTCTCTCCGGTCCGTTTCACTTCCCTTTCTTACACTTTTTATATTTTGCATTATATATGCAACTATTTGTTTCATAGATTGCGAAAAAAAAAGAATAAAGCAACCAATGAAGAAGCTTCCTTTTTAATTAATCGTTTGATTAAGGTTTATTGCAAGATTTTTTGTTTTATTGCACTTTTTCAAATAAAGCAACCAATAAGACTTGTTTTATAAAATGGGAAACAGGATCATGAAAAAATAACATTTAAAAGGACTAAAGAGTCAACATATTCGACACAAAATAAATTAAAATGATCTTGTCTTTGATTTTTGTCGACTCTTTCTTTGTTTCTTTGTGATTGTTTTTCAACACATTTTCTTACGCAACACCGGCTTTTCTGTTTATTTGCCAAAGTTACGTACGTAATCATATAGATTACTGTTACAGAAACACCGACAAAGTTAATTTACTGATACTTACTTAACTTACAATAAATGAAGTCAACTATTAAACGAACTATTTTATAATCTTGTTTCAGGCGCGCACACGATCGGGCAATCCAGTTGCAGGAACTTCCGAACAAGAGTCTACAACGAGACCAACATCAACGCCGCCTTCGCTACCTTACGGCAAAGATCATGCCCAAGAGCTTCCGGCTCCGGCGACGCAAACCTAGCTCCACTCGACGTCACCTCAGCTGCTTCTTTCGACAACAGCTACTTCAAGAACCTCGTGGCTCAAAGAGGTCTCCTCCATTCCGACCAGGAGCTCTTCAACGGTGGCTCCACCGACTCTATAGTTCGCGGTTACAGCAACAACCCGTCGAGCTTTAGCTCCGACTTCGCGGCGGCTATGATCAAAATGGGCGATATAAGCCCTTTGACTGGTAGTAGCGGTGAGATCAGGAAGGTTTGCGGCAGCACCAACTGATTAGTGATTACTCGCCTACGTGTCGTTTTCTGATTGGGTTGTTTCGTTTTTATTTTAATTCAAAAGAATAAGATTTTGATCTTCCCCGAAAAAATGTAAGATCTTTTATTGTGTGTTTTGTGATGAAGTGTGTATTTTCGCATTAATATCTAATGAAATTAGCTTTTGCGATTTTTATTACCCCTTTTAGAACGTTTGTTATTCGCGTAATTAACGAGTGATTACGTGGCTTAATTTGATTGGTTATCATATATAATAAATCTCGGAAGCGGGAATTTTTCTCCGTTTTAAGTAGGCGCCAATTATGTCCCGCGCGTTTATCTGTTAAGCACACGTTAGCAATAACTGAGTAATGCTATTATGCGCTAAGTGTGACACGTAAGCGATCCGATGTTTAGTTCTTCCCCACACACACAGTAATGCGAAAGGTTTAACCTTTAAAAAGTTAAAACCTTTTCTGTGTCAGAAATAGAAAAACTGAAGAGCTTGATAAAGCGATGCATTAATGGCGATTCGGCCGAGAACACGTAAAAGGGTTCAAGCTGCTCGTCGTGCTGCCGATGGAAGCGCTTTTGAGAAATGGTACTGCTCTACTTTTTTTTGCTTCGTCGTTTCAGTTTTCTTAGGGCTCGTCTAGATTTGTGATACTCTGTTTTTGGGGTCTATTTCAGTGAAGAATGTGGTGATACGATTGCGATTGCCCTGTTTGATATGCACGAGTGCGGAGAGAGAAAGAGGGAGGTGAAGAGATTCAAGTGCATTTCGAGTGGCAAAGTCGGGATTATCTCGAAACCTGTCGGGAGCTTTGAAGATGAGCCCAGATCACCATTCATCTTCTTCTTGTACAGTAACCAAAACCTTCCTCTGTTACTCAATACGATTCCGCTAATTTCTACTCAATTTATTGGATTTAGATACCAATGAAGGTGAAAAATGGATTTTGTGTGGGTAATTGATTTGAATTCTAAGTTCTTTAGTGATTTTGTTGATTCATATTGTCAATCCCTTTCCTTTTAAGTGAAATATTGAACCGGTTGTTGGGTTTTTGGTGGCGTGATTATATTGGATTGTGTGTTTAGATGCAAAAATGTGAGAAAAAGGGAACTTGAGTAGTAATTTAACTCTCTTGTAACTCTGTTTCTTTATCTATATATGATTTTAGGGAAAATTACGGTGGAAACTTGGGGGATGCTATTGCTAACAGAATGATTTTCAACGTGTGGAATGACATGTCAAAAGAGGTATCAGATTTATTCATAAACACTCAGAAACTTGATTTTTTTCTGCTGCAAACCTTATTTATATGTCGGATTTTGGCATCTATCTTTGCGTGTCTTCCAGGAACGGAAACCATTCATAGACCGTGCTTCAGAAGTTGATTTGGCACACAACATGAAACTAAACGAAGAAGCTCAAAGTTTTTGTAAGGTATGTTATATATCTGGATGTAAACTGACAAAATGCTTGCTTTTATCGAGTATACATACTTGAGCTAGCTTCAGAATTGAACTAGTTCAGCTTTAAGGTTTTAAGAAAGGAGCTTTTGTGATATTTTTGTTTGTTTTATAACTAGTCTAAAAGAGTCGTGACAATTGCATTCAATTCCCTTTGAAACACATTGCAAAGGTTGTTGAACATTGTGATGACCAATTTGCAGGCAGATGACGAGGCGGATTCGAAAGATGTTGGGAAATTTGACAAGGTCAGAATCATGTTTGTTTCTCTTACACAACAACGAAAGATTATCTGCGTGTTTTCGCCTTTTGCATAACTATTTCCACTTGAATACTTCACACAGGGCTATGAGAGATACGATCATGAAGAGGAGGACTGTGATTCGTCGGATGATTTTGGCCATGAGTTTTGGTATTTTCACACAAGCTCTCGAGTCTGAACCATACATTATTTACAAAATCCCTTGCTTGTTGCTTCTTGTGTTCTCACTTTTACTTTCACTGAAACAGGGACGACGATTCTCTCCCGGAGTTGTGAGACAAACCGGTTTAGGTGGAGAGGTTTTTGGCTGTCTGTACAGGTTTTAGACATTTTTGTTGGGGAATCTATGTAAATATAGGCAAAGAGAGGCTGATTTAGTTTCCTTCCTCTGTAACTTTAGAGGTGTTTCTCGTTTTTGGGGTTAGCCTTGTTTAATCCATTTTCTTTTTATCAGTCACCTCGGATTATTTGGGTGAAGGTGATAAGTGATAACTGATTGCCTCTGTTTTCTAAAGCGCACGTTAGCAGCAATTTATTAATGCTAAGATGCAACCATAACCCCGCAAAGGTTTCAAAATCGCAGATAAATTTTCTTGATAATAGAGAGATGATATGTGTAAAGAAGAGAAGATGAGATATGGAGAAGGCATCGCCGTTATCGATGCTTAGATCTTCCAGTATTTCACTTTGTACAACAATATTTATTACTAGCATTTCGCAAGCAAGTAGCAACCAAGTTTCATTACAGAAGCAATTTACGCGGGAGCCCCTAATCCGTCTTGTGATCCTTCATATCAGTCTGGTTCAAGTTGTTTTCCCATAACTCCTACACATGAATGTTGAAGCCTCTCATCTTCTTGCATGATCCTATTCACCAATCTCAATTCTTTCAAAACAATTTGTTCCTAGCAAGATGAACCCACCTGGAATCTCGCCAGTTGTTCTTGTCGCCGCCCCAAGAAATATGCTGTGACTATCCACACTAAACACACCTGCGTTGAAACAATGGAAACTTGTCAAGCACTCTTTCATGGAAAGTGATCTACCAAACTCATAAAAGAGGAAGCTCTTTATTATACTGGCAAGGCGTAGAGTGAAGCAGTTGATGTTTGACCACCAAGAGCAATGGTAAGGACTTCGAAGAGTCCCGCCGCTGCTGCATCTCCAAGCCGTTGAACAATCACATCTATGCACACCTGAAACAATATCGCATAGCAATATGAAGAAAAAAGAAAGAAACAAACATAGGCTTTTCTTTTAGCAGAAGTGATTGAGAAAAAAGGAATGATTCAGTACCTTAGCTTTGTATTTCTCGTCTTGCGAGACAACGGTGAACAAAAGTTCCCTTCCAGGTCTAGTTACAACATAACTTGTCACCTACAAAATGCGCAAGTATAAATAATCAAGCAGTGGTAACACGAAAGAGATTTGATATAAGAGAAAACAAACCTTTCTCACGGTTTCAGACACAGCAACTGCAACCCAAGTTGGCCATATGGCAATAGCAACCAAATTCCCAAGTGCAACTAATGGAGATGCAGATATTGCAACTGTGACGCCGGCTACAGTCAAGATCCGGCCCTGTAAGAGTTAGCATACAAACTGTATAAGAAAAACACCAGGTATGGGTTGGGGTGAATCAACGTGTGAAATTTGTCTTGCATTTAACATACCGTTAGAGTCAGTTGTCCAATCAGTATGAAAACTGCAACGAAGCTATTTATCTGAGCAAACAGTTTTCTTCGACCAATGGATGATTTGATTGTTGTGGCAATTATATTCACTTTCTGCAAGTGAACTTTATTTCATTAGTGAGACCACAACAAGTTCAGCCTTTTGCTATGTTGTTAAGTCGAGAAGAATCACTGCAAGCACTAGTAACAGCTAACAAGGGGATATTCTGTTGTTTAACAGGGTTGAGATGGCTCACATGACAATCTTACTGTTTCATCGTCACAATTTCTGATAATACCTTCACATGATTTATGTCATATAAAATTTCAAGAATTTTCTTACTTGGAAATAGAAGAAGGAGGAGATGACCGCACCAAGCCAAAGGAACAAAGACACGAGCAAAAGATACTGGGATGCTAGTATAAGTCTCATTCCGTCTAAGATGGCCCAAAGCTGAGGTCTAGTTGTGGAGATAGGTGATCTTGGAGAAGGAACTTTTGGAGAACCAACTTTTGGAGAAGAAACTTCCTGTCTTCTCTCACTTTGATGATCACTATCGGTTTTCCTAATAGAAAAAGCAGATCAAATTCTCGACCAACCATGATTATCACTGAGTCAAACTCGAGCATTAGCTAACCTTAGAGGAGACATCTCCTCAGATGGCTGGGAAATATCTTTGGTGATACCTTTTGAGGACTGTGCAGCAAACTCCATCAAAAGAGCAGCAAATAGAAGTAGATCTGTAATGGACAACAAATAGGTTTCATGAAACAAAAAAAGCAGAACAGAGTATCTCTATCAAGATATTTGGACTTTAAATGGAACCATCATGAGACAATGTGATGCATACATGGACCCATCCAAGCAGTGGCAGCAGCAAACACCGATCCAAAAAGCTGTCCAAGGGTAGCACCAGCACCAACAAAACCAAACAATCTTGCACCTGACTGAATTGAAGAATGTTTTATGCTTCTAAGCAATAGCCAGTTCTTCGAAATAAAGTAAAGGGCAGCAGAAACTACCTCACTATCCATAACGTCTATTATTCTAGCCCATGTTGAAGAAATAGCCACGAGATTAAGCAACGCAACCTAGGAAATATATCCAGCTACATTAATCACAGGACGGCTCGAGATTAAAATTTAAAACCAAAAACAAAGAGTTTAGTCATACCCAAAGGAAAAATCCAACTCGAACAGAAACGTAAAACCAGCCATGGTTGTCCCATCCAGAAGCAGGATTAGCTCCATCAATATGAACTTTTGGGTTATTTGTTAGATCGGATGCCGAGTCAACTGCATCCTTCAAAGCAGTAGTGTGTGTTAAATCATGAGAGATTACTTATTTTGCATATAATACAATACAAGTCTCCTACCCTTACATTTGAATTAGATGACATAGACTCCGTTGGGGAGGCCTGCCAGAGAAGGAAACATAGAACAAGCGATAGACTAAAGAACCTATGTATTATAACCAAAGCCTGCAAATTTTGAGAAGCATGCGTAAGATTATAGAGAATCCAGCAAGAAAATATCTCATTTCTCTCACGTAGTCTAAAGTTTACAGAATTCCTTTTAAATCAAAGAGTAGGAAAACAAATTGCGAGAAATCGGGAAATGGATCATGTATAACAGCAGCAAGAGTACCTTGGATTTGGACAAATTGGGCAAAGAGAAGATCAAGGTGGAAAGAGGAGCAGCAATCAGAGTGAGAAACAGAGAACCTACGAACAGTCCCGGGAGCTTTGATAACCCAAGCGATATTGCCCCTTCGTCGCGAAGTGGAAGAACAACGAAATACGCGCTCAAAATCTGAAATTCGATCCCCATGAGGATAATCCAATGAATGGTTAAGGAACACTCAAGATCAATGGTGAAGACGAATAAAAATGGAGACATTGAGAGAGAGAGAGAGATCGGTACGAAGAAGAAGCAGGAAGAGGAGTGAAGCAACGCAGAAATCTCGTGCGGGTGAACTGTGACTATCGCCGAAACAATCGCATCTAGTCGGAATCTGCCTGCCATTTTCACGAGAGAGAAAGATTGGAACCTCTCGCTGTAACGAGCTAGAAGGTCAACGTCCCGAAGACCGATGAAAGGCAAATCGGAGAAGTACGAAGGAGACAAAGTCATATACAGAAACCTTCTGTTTGCTTCAGAAGTATCACGAAGGTCATAAAACGGTAAATAGATAAGGTCAACTCTAAAAAATAGCCCAATAAGGCCCATCCTCATATCCAAATTAACTCTTTTCCAAATAGATAAGGTCAACTCTAAAAAATACTTAAGTTTATCTGGTTAATAAACATTTTGTAATTAATACATAACTTTCCTCTTATTTTCTTGTCCTTTTTTTTTCGTACTCATAAGTTTTCTCTTTCAGTTTCTTGTACTTGTTAATGACCTTGAGAAGAAAACGAGGATAATATGCGAAGATTATAAAATGCCTTTTTCCAATTAAGGAAATTGTTTCGATGTCTTTTATGAATATAGAAGAGTAGATATGATCCATAAAAAGCAAGATGTTTTTTGGTCTTAAACACAATCATTGACGCTTCTTGTATATGATCTATTAATTTTTAGAATTGTCCGCCTTCAAAAGTTTGACCAAACTGCCAATCGTGAGGCACAACATCGTAGCTCACAACGGACCGACCATCACTAGTAGTGACCTGAAAGGAGAGGCTTTGACCTCTGAGGTAAGTGTTGCTTTGCCAATTCTGTCCCCAGTTTCTGGACAAGGATTGCCACTTATCAGTCTTTGAGCCTTTCAAGGCGACGGCCCTAACATCACCAGCACCACCCACGTTTGTGATCAGCACGAGGTCGAAGTACGCGTTCCCGTTTATCGTAAACCTTATCCCTCCAGGTTTCTCACATGGAACCCTGTCATTATCAGAGGACAAAAAATGGTACGTAAGTCAAGGTTTATTGCCAAAAATGCTTCTACCTTTAAAGGTGGACATATGAATTGATGGTTTACCTCCTGAAAGCGACAGGAACGATCCCAGCTCGGTAGTGAGCGATGTGGAGGAAGGCAGGCTCGGCCAAGTCAAAGTGTTGGAGGGGAGGATTGCACCAACCACCATTATCATTGGCTAAGGCATAGTTTGGAGGACAGAAGTTTGTAGCCGAGACCACTATGGAACCAGGGAGGCACCACTGAGGATCATTCTCACACCGTAGCTCAAAGCAGGCCCCACACCTCTGCCCGCTCCTGAACAAAGCCGTGCTCAGCGCCGCGGTTTGCAGCCCGTAGCCTTGGCTGTATAAGTTACCGTACCCACACGCACCACCTGCCAAAAGTCAAAAGCCCAACACTTCAACGGTTAAACCATAATTGTATATCGTTCTCAAAATAAATAGATAAATATCATAAATATATTTAAGTAATAGTATATCCATTGTGATGATTTGATGATGTGTGTGGGAAATGGGAATCGAAGATATAAAAAGATATGTTTGAAGTACCCATTGTGCCGGAAGCATCAGCTCCACCGTAGAAAGTGGCGTGGCCTCTCTCCCAGCCTCCGTTTACGTCAGAGTTTATAACGTGAAAGCAGAAGTTGAAGGTGCATAGTGAAATAAATAAAATCTGGGAATATTCTGTAAGATTCATGATTTTGTTGGGGTGAAGTTGAAAAATAAGCTAGCTGAGTGAAGTTGTTAATTCGTACCAAGAATGCTTCACTTATATATACAGCCAAATAGGGAGTGAAGGGAGTTCAGTTCGTTTTTCTTTGTAATCCATCAAATTTCATTAAAAAAAGAAGAAGAAAGTGACGTAATTAGTATCAGTATTATTTTTCCAGGAATTCCGTTTGTAAGTTATCCAAGAAGTCTCACATGCAATTCTGTTTGGCGCTTAACCATCCCAACGGCTATACCGCCTGGACCCTTACTTTTATTCCACGTGGATACGTCACATGTCTACTAATCTAGTTGTATGTATTATACATAGAAGTATGGTTAACCATAATACGCGATGTTCTTTTTGGTTATATTATACACATTTGTGATGTTCCCTCTATAACACAAACATTTTGTTAAAACGGCAATAATCATTAATAGTTTACGTTCTCAACATGATTTTGGCTAGAGTTCCAAAACTCATTCTTTGCATTCTAAAGTTGGACATCAGTAACGAGAAAGGAATTAAGGAAATGTGACGTACATGAGGCACTTAATGCTGTAACAAACTTGGTTTATAGTTAGTACGTCCGTGACCGCTCAAGTTGGATCATTTTGTTTAAAGTTTTATATTCGTTTGGTTTGTTTGAACTTTGAACTAAATCGAAGGAATTCTACAATTTCAATTCATAATTGTAAACAAACTTACATTTTTTATTTTATGTTTTTAATCATTCACTATGTAAATAAAATTATATAGTTTGATCTATATAGAAAGGAAGAGAGAGACATAGGGATGAGATCATCAAAAGCAGACTTACTCGGCGTATGAAACCGATCAAAGAGAGAAAGAGAACATGAGATCGTCCGTCGTTTCCGGTAACAGACTTTCTTTCAATCAAATTATCGTTAGAAAACCACCTTTGTCGTCGTCATAGATAGCCGCTGTATTCAGGGCCCTCAAGTCCTGCCCAAACACGTGTTTCCAATGCCGTAATCTTAAACCGTTTTTTTTAGTTACTAAGAGAAATTTACTACCGTTATAAAACAGCCAAACACTAGACTACTGTACAAACTACCTGCTCATATGGTTTCAAGATAACCGAACCAGATCAAAATCTAACCTAGCAAAGCTAGATTTAGTCCATACTTTGCTTCTAGCGTATTCACCACTCTTACCTGTTTAATGAGTTTTCTGCTCTCTCTTTGTCAAAGACTCGGTTGCTATATACATAATTTTTATTGTTAAATTAACGCTATTTAATTAGGGGGGTTTGATCCAGAATTGCTTAGCTTTATATTCTTTTGAATATTGTTTTTTTTTTTTTCAGTTAGATTTTGTTTTCTTGGTTTTTGAGAAACGTATAACAGAATTATTAAAACAATGATCTTTACTAAGGTAAATTGATCAAAATAAAGTTTGCTTATCAAAATATCTTAACTCTTTTCTACCCTAAAAAGACGGCAATGCACATACTCCATCTTCTTGCCTTGTTTGTTGGACTGCAAGGTTTTTTAACCTAGCCTACCATTCTTGTTTCTTGGGAAATAGTATTAATCCCCAACAATAACTCATTTTACAAACACACAAAAAAACTCATTTTATCAAGAAAACCAAAGACAATGTCTTATTTAACAACAACATAAAAATACACACATATAAATGTTTATATAAAGGAATTTAGGTTAAAACTGCGGACAGCGAATCGGCGAGGGAGACAATGGTGGTTGGTGACACTCCTCGACTTCCTGACAAATACCATCTCTGCATCATTCCCACCACATTCGCATTCTCCACTTTCAGTTTCTCCTCTTCTTTCCCTTCCGTCTCAATTCCGATCTTCCACAAAATCAATACACCAATTACCAAATATACCTCATAAGTTAGCAATTTTTTTTAGGGCTCGCTTGTTTACATACGTTAGCAATTGTATTTAGAAGGTGTTTTAACTAAAACGTCTAGTTTTTAAAATAAACAACTTCACTTGTTAACGCTAGATGCAAACAGAGGTGTTCTCTGTTCACTACCTTTTGATGCTTGGGGTTCACACTTTACATAATTTAATCAACAAAAAATGAAAATAATTTCTTTTAAAGAAGCATGAATTCGAGATATACCTCACAAACGCCATCTTTGGCAGAGAAATGGTAAGTGATGATGGAATGAGCCTTGAAGTACTTAGACTGGAAAAAGCCAACGACTTTCTCGAGCTCTGCTTCTTCTTCTTCCTCGTACTTATCCTCCTCAGCTAGACGATCTCTCACCGCACTCTCTAGCTGCACTCCGTACTGAGATCCTTTTATTTCCTTTATCACCACAACTCTTATAAACTTCTCCACCTCCGCTGCAATAAACCACAGTTCCATTTACTTACATATTTCCATTCGTATCGCAAAGCCAAAACCAAATAGTCTATCGTCTAAACCAGAAAACATCAAAACCGGAGAGTCCTAATTCAAAATAGCTTTGGAACGTAATTATGATGGACTAATTAAGTGTACCGGAGGCGAGAGCGTTGAAGAAGTCATCATCGTCGGCGAGTTCCTTTCCGGTCTTGCCTTTCCAGTTTTCAAGATGTGTTTTAACATCTGAAGGATCTAAGTAAACTCCGATCGCCGTGAACTTCACTTGGAGGAAATGGATCTCGATATCTGTGATCCCTACAAAAACAAATAGAAAAAAACAAACAGACAGAAAATTATTACTCGAGATTTTATTAAATTATTATACTAAGGTACCAAATCTTATGGAAGCAAGAAAGATAATGCATCTAGATAACAAAATTAATCAAATAAACACCTTGGCCCAGAAGAGAGAGGGGCTTGGAAGTGATAATTTGTGGAGGGAAAGGAACCTCGTGAACCATTACCATCTCTGTTCCCACTGTTCGATAAAATAATCACAATCAATGAACAACCATATAACTTTTTGCAGATCAGAAGTGGTTACAAAATAAATTTGTCCAGTTTAAAATAAGAAGGAGAAGAATTTCGAAACTGGACAATAAAATCTAACTCCAGGGGACAAAAACGATTAATAAAACAACGCAGAGAGTCTAGACTTACTTGTGTTTTTTTTGTTATTTTTTGAAACTGAGTGTAGTAAAGAGGTTTAAAATCAGCTTGATGAATCCACTTGTGATGATCTTAGAGAAATAAATTCTATAATGTTAAATGTGAATAACTATATAGTAAGCGAGAGACTGGTGGTAGGTAACGTAATTTTGCTAACGTTCAAAGCTTGTGATCTAGAGACGATGCATTCTTATTATTTTTATTAAATGCATTCTTAATTCTTACCCACCAAAAAGCCACGTAGTTAGTTTAAACAGCCAGTCCACAACCACTCGTTCTACCTACCAATGAAACATATGAAGTTAGTAAGATAAGAGAGATACCAAGAACGAAGCTAGTCATAAGATGTCATGCAATAGATGTAGAGCAATTGGAAGCATGCATATATAAAAATTGTCATTTATTTTTTGAATTATGACAGGATTTGATCATTTACAATGTGAAAAAAAAGTCTTAAAAATGTCGTCAGGAGAGAGAAGCAACAGCAATTGATGAACGACCACGATTTGCGTTGCTTGGATTTTTCAAAACCTGAGTCAATATACAATTACACAGGCCCAAATATTCAAGCCCATAGTATTTTAAACGGAATAACATTGTACAAAAATTTAAATCCCGAAATCAAAAGAAGATATTTTCGACTGAGAGACTGAGAGTGGCGAAGAACCCTAATCCCTTTTCAAAATCTCAGTAGAAATGGGAAAAAGAAGTGGAATGTTAGAGGCGATTCAAGAGGCCATATGGGTGGAGATACTTGCGAGATTACCGTTGAGAAGCATAGCAAGATTCAAGTCAGTGTGCAAGAACTGGAAATCGGTGATAGAATCTTCCTATTTCCGCCGTCTCTTCATCTCTCTCCACCGGAACTCATCTTCCTCCTGGTCGCTCATGTTCGAAAGCAGCTTGCCCCATCCCATCACAGAAGCGATAGGCTTCCACGGATGCAAGAAATGGGATCTCCCAAAACCCCCATCTTCTTACATCATGCCTCTTCAACGGTATCCGAATCTCCCAGCCTCGAAATTCCGCTATGTAGCTTCCTCCAATGGATTGGTTTTGATCGAGGCCATCCCTGACCACTCTGCTAATAAATCCTTTGTGGGTAATCCAGTTCTACAGCAATGGGTTGAAATCCCTCCGCTTTCAACTTCAACTTCACAACCAGTCTGCCCCGTTTGTTTGTTCAGAACCTCTGGTTTAGTAACACGTGTGGAGGAAGACGGCCTTGTTTCAAGCTTCAAAGTGCTCACGACGTGTGAAATGTTTCGACCTAGAGAGAAGAGAGTCTATGTATACTCGTCTGAGACAGGGCTATGGACTTTCAAGCGGCTTGTTCTTAACAAGGCTGGTTTTTCCCCTACTGAGAATCACAGCGGGGTGCATTACACGTGGGAATCAGATTCGGATGATTTTGGACAGCTAGAGTTTGTAGCTCATGACTTTTATGGCCCTGAAGATGATGATCAATGGCGGGTTTTAACTCTTCCTCCTCTCCCTTCCAACAGACGCCCTAGGAGATGCTTGACTGCTTCACGAGGAGGTGTTGTCTGCATGGAAGTACTAGATCGAGTATTGAAGGTTTGGAAGCTGAAAGATAGCAGCAACTCTGATGGGGAATGTTGGCACTTGTCAAGGGAAGCAATCAACATGGCTTCTGTCGGGTTTGATGTCGATTGTTCCCCCTTGGGAGCGAATCCGTTTGATTCTGACATGGTCTATCTATGGAGTCTGCAACATGGTTGTTTGGTATCCGGTAACTTGCAGAAGCAAGAGTTTGCTGTCTGTCAAGAATCAGATATTTCGAGTAGCAGTGCAGGTTCTTGGGTCGTGAACACGCTGGATTCTAAGGGGTGTATGGAAAGTTTTAAAGAAACTTCGGTCCTCATGTTATCCCAGTTTGTGCTTCTACAGTGGATGGGTCCGGTGCCTCGTCCACCAAATTGATTATAGCTCTTATGGAGTCTGTAATATCTTTCAAAGCTTCTTCTTTATGTGTTTGTAATCTCTGTTTAAATCAGGACAGTCTCGTTAGCTTATCCATCAGTATGTATCACTATCAGGTCTGCTCTTTTGTGTGATGACTTAATGGCATGCTCTCAGATTCAGCTTGTAGGTTTACTAACATGAGTTGTGCAATCTACTTAACATCGTTTTTCACAATTCTGTCTTCAGCTTTTAATTTAATTTATTTTTTGTGTGGCAAGGCTTTAATAATTTCAAGAGCATGATATGATGTCTGTCTATAGTGATGGTGTCCTTGATCTGCTCATTTCGTAGTGTAAATAAATATATGCTGATATCCGTAGCTAATTCTCCTTCGATGGTGACATTGGTTGGTGGGTTTGAAGCAAAGGTTAAACACCAAATTGGAGGAAAATTTACAGGTTTCGGGTGGAGTATTGAAGTCCCACATGGTTGGGGATTGAAGCCTCAAGGTTATGATCCTTTCCATTCATGGTTCCTCTTGGAACATGTCTCTGTATGGTTGATAATGGATCCTTGTTTGTTGCTATTTAACGTATTTTGTAAACTATGACCACACGTCTCTCTACCTTCTTGTGTATGGTTGAAAATCGATCCTTGTTACTTGCTTTAACTTATTGTGTAAACTATGACTACATGTCTCTACTTTCTTTTGTATGGTTGAAAATCGATTCTTGTTGGTTGCTTTAACTAATTTTCTAGACTATGACCTTTAAAATATAATTTATAGTATAATAACGGAAGCTAGACATTATACCTTAGCCATTGGAAAAAATGCGGATTCCTTATTTTTGGGTCAACATTAAAATCGCATTTCTTTTTGTCTAAAAGCACATGTAACTTCTTACGACAAGCATTATGTCATGTATCTAAGGCTTAGCCACATCATTGATTACATTTTATCTCTTGTATTAAATATGTACGTATCATGTTTATCAGATTTTATGTCTTAATTACCATTAATGTTATAAGATCTATAGAAGAAATCCTATGTTACACCTCTGATCACAGATGTCTTTCGCTGCGGGTTAATTAGATTTTTCAGGTTTGGATGTCGTTGTTACCTCTAACTTAGGATGCTTTCTTATCCGTATTTGAGAGTTTTACATATGTTCACTCTTAGTACTCTTAATTTGGAATGTAACTATATATCTCTGACGTGTTTTTTATCTGCTTTGATCTAATAAACCTAAAGTTGGCAAATTAAAACGGTATATCCATTATACATTAGCCAGCTGTTGAAAAACTGCAGATTCATTATATTTCTGGCTGCATTATTCTTCCAACATTTGATTTAAAGCACATTTTTGGTCAACCTTTAAAAAATTAACATAATTACCAAGGCTAATAGATTCCACATAATCACTTTAAACTAATAACAAATCACATAAAATTCATTACTTACAATAATTACAATAACAATGGATTAAAATTCTGTTTGGATAAGAGATGATTTGTCATCTTAGTACAATCACCCCAAATCTGATTGACTACACATTCTTAGCACATTTACATCTTACAACAAGTGTTATGTCATTACCGTTACTTCATACATATTTAAAGGGGCGTGTTCCTCATTTTTTTGAGAGAGAAAATCAAAAATCCTTCAATTCAAACTCCAATAAAATCTTATCACTTTCGACAGTTGAGAACAATAATGCTCGACTCCACCCTCTTGCTTGCATTTATTCTAGGTTTCCTCACCCTTGCGTTAGCTATGAAGCGTAAGGAGACGATGAAATCAAAAATCTCCTACACCAAAAACCTCCGTCCCTCTCTCCCTCCCGGGCCGGTACACTGGCCAATAATCGGAAACCTACCGGAAATAATAGGGAAGAAAGAACCGGTGTTCCGGTGGATACATTCCCTCATGAAAGATCTCAACACCGATATTGCATGTGTCCGTCTCGCCAATACTCACGTGATCTCCGTGACGTCACCACGGATTGCGCGGGAGATTCTGAAGAAGCAAGACTCCATTTTCGCCACTAGACCGCAAACTATGGCCACGGAGTACTGCAGCCGCGGATACCTAACCATTGCCGTGGAGCCACAAGGTGAGCAGTGGAAGAAGATGAGGAGAGTGGTGGCGTCTCACGTGACGAGTCACAAGAGCTTCGAACTGATGCACCAAAAGAGAACCGACGAGGCCGATAATCTCGTTCGGTTTATCAATAACCGCTGCGTCAAAAACCTTAATGGTTCTCCGGTTATTGATTTAAGGCTTGTGGTGCGGCAATATAGTGGAAATGTAGCTAGGAAGATGATGTTTGGTGTAAGGCATTTCGGCAAAGGAAGTGAAGATGGATCAGGACCAGGGTTCGAAGAGATTGAACATGTAGAATCTTTGTTTACGGTTTTAATCCATCTTTATGCCTTTGCATTGTCGGATTATGTCCCGTGGCTACGGATCTTGGACTTGGAAGGTCATGAGAAGATCGTGAGTGGCGCAATGAGGAATGTGAGTAAGTACAATGATCCCTTGGTCGATGAAAGACTCATGCAATGGCGTAATGGGAAAATGAAGGAGCCTCAAGATTTTCTCGACATGTTTATAATGGCGAAAGACACCAATGGGAAGCCTGCTCTGTCGGACGAAGAGATCAAAGCACAAGTAACGGTATGCATAATAATATAATACTATTGATTATATATAAGATTAGGTATTTGTTTCCACACTATGTGTGGAGATAAAATTTAAAAATTTATTATAGATGAAGACATAATAATACAAAATTTATTACATGTGTGGATATATATTTTTATATTTCAAACAAAATGATTGACATTAATTTTGAATACGGGTAGTAGTTGCACACATATATGTTCTTAAATACCTACATAGATTTTTAGTATAACATGCACAAATTTCTTGAAAATATGCATATATATACTCATGTAAGAAAAGAATAATGTGCATAATCTAGCAGAGACAGTGAGTATTTAATTTAATTACAATAAACGTTTAATTAGTAGAAGAAATAATAAAAAAGTTAGGTTGTTTACTAGTTTCGTTGTTGGATTATGCAGGAACTAATGTTGGCGACGGTGGATAATCCGTCGAATGCGGCGGAGTGGGCCATGGCGGAGATGATTAACGAGCCAAGCATCATGCAAAAAGCCGTGGAAGAGATCGACCGAGTGGTAGGAAAAGATCGTTTTGTCCTTGAATCCGATCTTCCAAATCTCAACTACGTGAAGGCATGTGCGAGAGAGGCGTTCCGGTTACACCCTATAGCGCCATTCAACCTCCCTCATATGTCCACAGCCGACACAGTGGTGGACGGTTACTTCATCCCCAAGGGAAGCCACGTGCTGATTAGTCGTATGGGAATCGGCAGAAACCCTAACGTGTGGGAGAATCCACTTAAGTTCGACCCCGAGAGACATTTGGGGAATAACATAAACGTGGAGCTGAACGATCCAAACCTCAATATAATTTCGTTCAGCACGGGACGAAGAGGATGTATGGGTGTGAACATTGGGTCGGCCATGACGTACATGTTGCTGGCTCGGTTGATTCAAGGGTTCACGTGGTCAGTGCCTGGCGATGGTAAAATTGACGTTTCTGAAAGCAAGAGTGACCTTTTCATGGCAAAACCTTTGCACGCGGTTGCAACACCTCGTTTGGCTCCACAGGTTTACCCAATCTAATTGAGAAAGTAAAGATTGCATGTAACGGTATGTTATATAATCAGTCTAGAAAATGCTTGGTTCTTCTTTTATTTTCTTCTTTTTATGTCAACTTGTAGATAAAGCAAGAGAATTGCAGTATTGTATATGTATTTAATTTCCACAGTTTTCAATTTTAGTCTTGGTCAGTTGATTAATAAAAAGAACCTTTATGAGTTGGTTTATCTATTGTCTAACCAGGATGTGATATATTTATTTTTTGGAACCTTAATTTTTCACATGAACATTGAACTGACGTGGCAAACATGTGTTAAGAAGACGAGGGTCGCGTGTTACTCCGAGATCTCCACGCACCCAAATCACATTCCCACGTGCCTAAAGATTTCTATGTCTCGTTTAAACCGTCCGATCTAGTCTCTCAAAAGCGTAATATGATGATCTCACGGCTGAGATCAAACGACACTCGCCGGCAGCGGGTCTGTCCGGAATATTAAAAAAACGCCGTTATTTCCTTAAAGTTCTTTCATCATTGACATCGTTCCACTGTCTCACTGAGCAGCAGCAATCCACTGCGGGATTCCTATTGTGCAACCATAACTTCCTCCTCTGTTATACATTCATACTTCCATGCAATGATTAGCCACCAGTAAAACATTCACTTACTTACGGTGCATCTGGACTTAGCATGGATTAAGTCACACCTGATAATAACAAGTCAAATGAGACTGACGTCAGCATGTTCAGAAACCTAGGCGTTATTTAAGTCACCTCCTTACGTTAAAACGCTTCCTTCTCATCCGACAGCTGGATTTCTCTCCACCTCAATCCTCGCCGTTGATCTGCAAAATCCGACGAGGATATAAACGAATTGGCATCCAAAGAGGTTTAGTTTTTCGGTTTTGTGGTAAAGATACTTTGATCGGACGTGAAAATCTCGCCACCGAAGAAAGATGGCCTACGCAAAAATCGGTTACCGTGGTAGTTATCTGGTGCACTGCGGCGTATTGGAGCTCCCGTATGGATCCGATCATAACGCGAGATTGCTTTCATCGTCGTTCCCAACCAATCGCGACGGTAATCGCCGATCCAACGTCGGAACGATCTCGGCTTCGATGGTGGAGGCCGTGACGGAGATAGAGAAGCAGAAAGGAAGGAGAAACAGAGGAGGTGGAGATCGTAGAGCGGTGGAGGCGGCGCGTGAGAAGGTAGACAGGTGGATGAAGGTATCGGTGACGGAGATCGTGAAGAATTTAAGCGAAGCGCCGTTGTTAGTCCATCTTCACGCCGGAGATAAGGAGGACGGCACGGTGGTGGTGATGAAAGCGGAGGAATGGGCGGCGGTGAAGGGGAGATGGGAGAAAGGAGAGGCGGAGATGCCGGAGGGGATTATATTCGTGGAGCAGTTAGGAGAGAAGTCGGAGGAGAGCTGTGGTTGTGGCTTTGACGGTGGCGACGGCACACGTGCGTGGGGGTTGGTGGTGCAGGGGAAAGGAGTGGAGTGTGGACCGGTTTGCTATCTGCTGAAGACGACACGGGTTGGGTCAGGATCCGGGTCGGGTCTGGGTATGCGTTGTACCCATTTCTGCTTAGCTAAGGTGTCGAGTTTTAGGGAGACAACTGAATCTCAACTTAGAAATTGTTGGCTTGTGGGAAATTAATATTCGAAACCTCTGTTTCATCTTGTAAATACATTTGGCCAGTTTGTGAAATATCAATTCTGTTTTCTCAATTCCCAGTTTACCAAAATTAATCTCATATACACTAGTATCTGGTTTGTCACCATTCGAATTTACATTTGCATATGCATTTTGTTTTAATTTTTGTTTTCCACATAGATATATGTATATTTTTTTGTGAGTTTCATATATTCGTATTTGATGTTGCATTTTTAGTTTTTTACACATATTATTAGCAATCAAAAATTAAAAATGTATTTAAAAACAAATGTTAATCACTTGTATAAGCCCTCTTGTAGTTGTAGTCAATTTTTTAAAAATTATTTATTTCGTAAAACTAACTTTTGGCCTTTGGGAAAAGTTAAAAAGGCCTGTGACTCAGAGAATTTTGTAATGAGCTCACAGAAGATTCATTTTGAAAGGCCCGAACCACTATTCCCTCCAAATCACGTGGAAGTCTGGTTTGAATTTGAAAACCTTAAAGAGAGATCCCCACAAAACCCAAAATACGAAAAATAAATACATTTGTTGTTTGTCAGAAATTATTAAACTACGCCCACATCGCGCGCTCTTCTTCCTCCTTCTCTTCTTCTTCTCTCTCTCTCTCCCTCCTCTCCGATTTTAGGGTCTCAAATTCACATTCGGATCTCTACCAATTGACCATCAGATCTTAAACCCTAGACTAACTCACCCGAACCCTCGATCTCCTTTTTGGGTATTTTCTCTCGAGGGTTAAAGGAACCTGTAATTTCCATTTCTCTGGATTCCCTACAATTTTATAGAAATTTTGTGCCCTTTCTCGACACATTTTCGAGGGTAAATTTCTGGGTTTGTCCGGAGGTAATAATCGACTCGCCATGGAAGAACACCACGATGTTTCTGGAGGGGTTTCATCGATTCCCAGATCCGATTTAAAGGTAACTTCTTCACCTTTCCTTTGTTTTTTGGGTTTTCGTTGGACTAATTTTGTTCGTTTGCTGATATACTTGGACGTTTTAATTTTTCGATCTAATTATAATTTGCTTTACCTTTCTCGGTTTCTGGGATTTAGATCGGAGGCGCTGAATTGGATGAAAGACATGAATTGAGTAAAATTCAACCGGTTACCCCAATTCTAAATTCAGGTAATTTATGATTCCATACACATTCCCCTATATACTATGGTTTCAATTGTGTGTTTTGAGTCTAGGAAAGGCATATGATGGAACTTAAACTCTTTGACTATTTTAGGATTGTAAAATTTTCTGATATCAGACCCCTCAAAATGTAACTTGAACCATCCTTTGGCTTTCCATTTATGCTATAGGTAACAGTGGTCATGCTTCTAAGGCCAATGAAATGTCTCAAGTTGGTAAAGTTAAAGAAGGAAAGAGTAACCAGACTGAATTGCTGGGTCAAGAGGTCAATCCTTTATCCAGTAAGCTTCATCTCAACATAGATGTTGATTGTGAGAAGCGAAGTTTGGTGAAGAGAAGTGGACTAGAGCTTCAGGACCATGCTGTTTCCAGCTGCGTGAATGATGAGTTATCATCGGTTTGTTCCTCCAGGAGACACGATAAATCAAGTTCGACTGATGTTTACTCCGAGTGTGGGAGTTCCAATGTACCTGTTGAGGAAAAAGATCAGGGGATGAAGCGGTGGGAAGCAATGAAACAGAACGGGTTTCTTTCTAATCCACACGGTGGGATTTCAGTAACATCAAGCAGCTGCGTCGTCTCATCTTCTCATGGAGGAATACCTGTGCCAAGGAAACGTGGTCGCAAAATCAAGAACAACAATAATGACGCTGCAATGGTGAAGAAGAGAAAGATAGAGATTGCAAGGAAGGAAGAAGTTGACAGGTTTGCTAGGCTAGCTGCTCCTAGTGGACTGCTCAATGAACTGAACCCTGGGATTATAAACCACGTGAGAAACAAGAAGCAAGTACTGTCCATTATTGAAAGCATTGTCAAGTCTGAAAGAGATTCTGGAAACTTCTATCACCACTCGATGAGGCATAGTAATACTACAGCTGGGACTTCCAGGAAGCACTTGGAAGATGTGAACACTGATGGCTTCAAGTATGCCATGCCAGAAGATAGCTACTCTATGCGATACTACGAGGAGAAGTACGCAGATGGTGAGCTCAGTGAAGAAAACAATACATTTGGGTCGAGGTTGCAGGGAGCAAGTAAATTCTCGGAGAATGCCAGTTCCTTGTCGAGCGAGGACACGGCAGATCTTAACTGTGCTAGTGTTCTCACTGTAAAAGGTATAATTTTTACTACCAAATGTGCATTGTGTTAAACTATGCATCATATAAGGCCTAGACTGATCTTCAGCTTTGATTTGCAGCGGCTACAGTAGCTTCTCAATGGTTAGAATTGCTTCATCAGGACATCAAAGGACGTGTTTCTGGTAAAAACACTCACTTATATCATTCATGGATTCAAACTGAAAACTACAATACTCGGTTGGTATTGAGAATCCTTTTTGTTGTACTTTTCAGCTCTTCGGCGTAGCAAGAAGAGGGTTCGAGCAGTTGTTATGACAGAGCTACCTTTAATAATAAGGAAAGAATTCCCAACTGATCAAGAGAATGACCCAAATTTACTCCTCCATGGGGCTTCCAGGGCTTCAACAGTCGATATCCACAAGGCCAGATGGATGGCTCTGTTTAGCCAACTCGAACAAACGCTATCAGAAGAAGAGAAACAATTGGTAAACAAGTTTAAGATATCTTTACCACCACATATCTCCTTCTTTTCATTGTTGTTTCGTTTTTTTGTTGGTATCTGATTTGGAGATTGTGAACTTGAATATTCAGGAAAGCTGGTTAAACCAAGTGAGAGAACTGCAAATACATTGTGAAAGTGGTCTGCAGCATTTGAGCTTGACTTCTGGTCAGAATTTCTTACAGTTAGGAATGCCAATGCACTCTAGGTATGGCCATTTCACTTCTTGTTCATCACATTACACTGTTGAAATCTGTTTCCCAGAGTCCTAATCTTTGTAAGTTTCCCTGCTGTCAAAATTGTGTTGCAGAGCTGCGGATGCGTTGGTCTCAGATAAGGATTTGGTGGTTAGAGCAGCCGCAGCCTCCATATACTCGACCTGCAATTTTCTAGCATCAAAGGAGAACATAACATGTACCTGAACTCCTTTAAACTTCTGACCCGGTTTCTGATTTTAAGCCTTTTAGTTGACAACTTTTTCTTCAGTTACTTTAGTGTAAGCTTTCATAGCAGAGTTTTCCATTGTATCATCTGTAACACTACGAGCACACTTGCTCATCAGCTTTCTCTTTACTTCTTTCATAGATTTCTTTCTTTGCTTCCTGCAATTTTGTTCTACAATAAGAGAACCTTAGTATGCTGAATTAGTTAAGACCTGAAAGTTATAAACTTGTCTTTGTGTTGAGTGTATTGAATCATGATCCGGAATATGTTCCACCAGTTAATAGTCTGGATCTTGTCCATGGCGTAAGATCTCCAGACATTTGGCATAACTTACAGTATGTAACAGTGACATGGAGCACTAAAAGCTCTTTGTCTGAAGATTACTACACTCACAAGCAAGATAAACCAATGGAGAGAAATAATAGTAAGTTTCACTTGCTAAGGGTTGTTAATTTGTTGTCTTTGTATCTATGAAGATGATCAGAAAGATCACTACACCAAAATTCAGAAAATGCTACATCTTGTCTTCAATTATTAGAGATTTCAAGAGCCAAGAACAGAATCATATGAGCTCAGCACCGACTCTAAAACCATGCCTCGACTGTCATATCAAAAGATGGATGATGACTCTGTTTAACCAGCTCGACCAAACGCGATCAGAAGAAGAGAAGCAATTGGTACAAGAAGTTGAGATATTACCACACATATAATTTCGTCTGTTTGTTTTTGTTCGTATCTGATTCGAAGTTCGTGAAAATTCAGGAAGGCTGTTTATTCCAAATTAGAAAGACACGGGCTTACAAAGCCATTACAACAACTGAACTCCTAAACAGAGAGACTCTTGCAAATCAGAACCGAATAACAAACCTAACACAAGACTCGAGGTCTATTATTGACTTGACACACTAAAACACAACTAAGACTCAGAACTCTAAGACACGACTCAAACTTGACTTGTCCAGCCACAAGTCCATAGTTGAAATCCAAGCAAAGCTAAACTACAAAGCAGAGGTAAGCTTGGCGATGACTTCAACGGCTCCGAGTACACCTTCTTCACGAGTGAACCGGCATCCACCGTTGCAGTCGCAGACGCTCTCTACGCGGACTCGCTCACCGACCCAGTCCACTTTCACCTTGGGGAAGCGTTGCTCGATGGAGTCATCCAGAGGCTTAGCGTATTTAAACAGCATTCCATGCCTGTAAACGCGGATATGCACCGTGTTGCGGCAGGCGCATTAGTAGATGATGACAACATGGTTCTCGGTGGACTCGCAGCTCAGAATCGTCAGAGGAGCCCGGACAGTTGGTGGTGGTGGTGCCATCGACATGGTTTGCAGACAGTGAGAGAAGAGATGAGAGAGAAGAAACAAGAGAAATCAACGGTGAAGAGTTTGTTACTTCTAAGGCGAAATTTCAAAACTACACTTCTTGAGGTGCAAATTTTCAAAAATACAATGATACCAATTTTCAAAACTACACTTTTTTCATTTAGTAAAAAAACTCTAAACCCTAAAATATAAATCCAAAACCCTAAAATCTAATATTGAACCCTTAAATCTAAACCCTAAACCCCAAAATCTAAACCCTAATATAGGATTAGTGAACCCAAATATATATATTAAAATTGGGAAAATGTGTATTTTTGAAAATTTCCACACTATAGGTGGAGTTTTGAAAATTTGCACCTCAAGAGATGTATTTCATAAAAATTTTCAACTTTTAAACAAGTTTGTAATGGAGAGTTTATCTATTTATACACAAAGATGGAAACCTTAGAGGTCTTTGCCAGGTGTCGAAATCCTGTCGCAGCTAAGGATCCAACCGCTTCAAATCCATTTGAATAATTGAATCACAAACGCGTTTGTTCGTACAAGATTCTGTTGGATTATCTCCTCTGTTTCGCGGTGTTGGAACAGAGCGCAGGGTGTTGGAACAACAAAAACTGTGTTTCAGAGATAAAAGAAAAAGTTTGGGTATCTTGGATTGTGATTGAATCCTGTACGAAGCAGTTTCCTTAAAGAGTATTTCGACCCTATACAGCCTTGGGTTACACGAAATCCCTCGCAGGATAAGACAATCACGTCCACTCTTTGTCTAGGCTTAAGATCAAAGAGTAACAAGAAGAGATCTTGTGTGTGTTTACTTTGGTTGCTTTTGTGAATCAGATCTATCTCTGTAGATCTCGAATTTCTTCTGTCATGTCTCAGAGAGACAACAGAACTTATAAAGTTCTCATAAGGCTTCAATGGACGTTTGCAACCGTCCATTTAATGATTATACCAAAGACACCTGTTCGCAACATGTTGGAACACCTTGGTATATGTTGTAACACCTTATTCACTTAAATATCCAACATTCCTCCCCCATTTAAGTGTAATCTTTCATTCACAAAATCCAGCAACGAATAAACCAAACCACATGCATATATATAAATGTCGTATCGATTGAATTTACATACTGTGAATCACACGCATCTAATGACCGAGAATCAAAGTGTCCTATGGATTGAACTTATCAACTACTTTGGCCACGAGAGGGTGAAACACGCATGAGTTTCTCACTACTCTTAATGTTTCTTGACACTATTAACAGCCATGTGTCCAATCCTCTCATGAGTGCATAGAAAGCCAAGTCCAAGCTTCTTGAAGCGGCTACACTTCACACTCACATAGGTAGATCCTTTACATCTTGCTTCTGCATTTGCAATTTTTCAAAGGATCTATTAAGAAGTCATACTTCAACCTAAACTTTCATGCAGATAATAAGCACTTCCTTTGGGATTACATAAACAGTGCTACAACCTCTCAAGGAATGGGCTCACCTTGAACTCAGCTCCTAGCGTTGTACTAGAAGGGAGTTGGGTGTCCCACGACTAGAGGTTTGAGATGGACTTCAAACCAATCCCTTCAGCTGACTTTATTACCAAGTCCCTAGACAGACCCTTCGTCAAGTGATCTGCTAGATTCTGCTGAGACCGAACAAACTCTAAAGTTATCACACCGTGAGTGATCAATTCACGAACAGCGCTATGCCTTACGCCAAGGTGTCTCGACTTTCCATTGTACACTTGGCTATAAGCCTTAGCCATAAGTTGCTTGACTATCACAATGGATTGAGATAGGAGACACTGGTTTCGACCACAATGGAATCTCAGAGACAAGGTTTCTCAACCACTCAGCCTCTCTACCAGCAGCTGCCAAAGCCACAAACTCAGATTCCATAGTCGAACTTGTGATACAAGTTTGTTTCTTAGATGCCCAAGAAATGGCACCTCCCCCAAGTAGGAACACCCAACCACTTGTAGAAGTATGATCTTCCACGTTGGTGATCCAACTTGCATCAGAATAACCTTCCAAAACCGAAGGAAATCCTCCATAACACAAACCATAGTCCATGGTTCCTCTCAAGTACTTGAGCACACGCTTTACAGCCTGCCAATGGTGAGTACTAGGATTACTAGTGTATCTACTCAACCTTCCAACTGCATATGCAATATCTGGCCTTGTGCTTGTCATTGCATACATTAAGCATCCAATCACTTGAGAATATTCGTGTTGCAACACAGCCTTTCCTGTGTTAGGCATAAGTTTTACACTTGCCTCCATGGGAGTACTTACAGGGGCACAGTTCAAGTAATTGAACTTCTTTAACACTTTCTCAACGTAGTGAGATTGTGATAAACATATCCTCCCATTGTCACGCTTGATTCTAATGCCAAGAATCACATCCGCCTCCCCCATGTCCTTCATGGCGAAATTTGATGACAAAAACTCTTTTGTGAGTTCCACTAATCTAAGGTTGGTACCAAAGATCAACATGTCATCCACATATAGACAAATGATCACTCCATTACTGGAATCATCAAACTTGCTATATAAACACTTATCTGATTGGTTAATCTTAAAACCAAAAGACAAGACAGCTTCATCAAATCTTTGATGCCATTGCTTAGGAGCTTGTTTCAGCCCATACAGTGATTTCACCAGCTTGCACACCTTGTGCTCACTTCCAGGCACAACAAATCCCTCTGGTTGTTCCATATACACCTCTTCTTCCAAGACACCATTTAAAAATGCAGTCTTAACATCCATTTGATGGATCACAAGATCATGAATGGCTGCTAAACCAATCAAGAACCTTATAGAAGAGATTCTGACAACAGGAGCATATGTATCAAAATAATCAATGCCTTCCCTTTGTCTAAAACCTTGTATAACCAATCGAGCTTTGAACTTATCGATTGCACCACCGATCAACATTTTCTTTGTGAAAATCCACTTGCAGCCTAAAGCTTTGCAACCAGGTGGGAGATCAGTCAGGAAATAAGTATTGCTTCCTACTATAGAGTCCATCTCATCATTTACAGCTTCTTTCCAGAAAGCAGCATCAATAGAAGCCATAGCTTCACTGAATGTCCTAGGTTCATCACCAACTAGGTAACAATATGAGTATTGTAGAACAATCTCATCTCTTGAACCTTCTACCAAATAAATTTGGAATTCAGGACCAAATGATTTCTCAATCCTTCCTCTCTTACTTCTACGAAGTACAGGTGACTCGCTGGTTGTTGGAACACAAGCCGAGATGTTGGAACGTACATTTGTACCATCTCCTTGTCCAGTTCCAAACGAAACCAGATCCTTTGGTCTAGGTATTGATGTGAAACGATTCTCATCAAATATTGCATCTCTTGACTCAATCACAGTGTGAACTGCTATAGAATCATTAGGTTCAATGACATAGAACCTATAAGCCTTGGAATGCTCAGCATAACCAATAAAGATGCAATCAATACCTCTTTCTCCCAAAGTTCTTATCTTTGGTTGGGGTAGTCTTACTACAGCCCTGCAGCCCCAAACTCGAAGGTAGTTCAAGTTAGGCTTCTTTTTGTACCAAAGTTCATATGGGGTTATCTTGTTCCTTTTGTTAGGAACTCTGTTCAACAAGTAACATGCTGTTAACATGCCCTCACCCCAGAAACCGTCACTCAATCCAGAGTAGGATAACATGGAATTAACCATTTCTTTAAGGACTCTGTTCTTCCTCTCAGATACACCATTTTGTTGTGGTGTATAAGGAGCTGTGACCTCATGTATTATACCCACAGACTGAAAGTAAGCAGGATCATAATACTCACCACCTCTATCGGTGCGTAACTTTTTAATCAAGTTACTTTGTTGCAATTCAACCTCAGTTTTGTAAACCTTGAATTTCTCTAAGGCTTCATCCTTAGAGTGCAACAAATATACAGAACAATATCTGGAATAATCATCAATGAATGTGACAAAATATTTCTTATTCCCCAGAGATGGTGTAGCATGCAAATCACATAAATCACTATGAATCAGTCCAAGGACTTCCGATACCCTAACAATGCTATCAAATTTCTTCCTAGTTATCTTAGTCAACATACATGTTCTGCATTTCTCTACATTCATGTCAAAACCAGGAATTAAACCTTCCTTCGACATTTCAAGCATCCTAGCATAATGTACATGGCCTAATCTCATATGCCATAAGAAACTATCATTTCCGACTGTTGTTCAAGGCGGATCAGTGTTGGAACATGTCATATAACTAGAATTGATAACTTTATTAATATTAAGCATAAACATGCCATTACAAAAGTATCCAAATCCAACAAAGAGACCACGTTTGGACAGTACATATTTATCAGACTCATACACTTGTTTATAACCAGACTTGTTTAAAACACTTCCAGAAACTAAGTTTTTCCTAATTCTGGGTACATGAATAACATCATCAAGATGAAGAGATTTCCCAGAACTAAACTCCAGCACCACTTTTCCACGACCAAGGATAGGAGCAGTTGACTCGTTGCCCATATAAAGAACAGATCCATCTTCCACTGCTTCATAAGACTTGAACCAGCCACGATCTTTGCAAACATGTGTTGTTGCACCCGAGTCAATCCACCACGACACATCATCATCCTGCACATAACATGCCTCAGATATCTTTGATACATAATACACTTTAGGAAATGTATCAATCTCAGAAATCTGACCTTGATGTGGTGATTGGCCTTGGTCCTTAGACCCTTGCCCAAAACGCTTCTGAGGCGTCTTATCCTTATCCTTTCCAGCCCTACAATCACTCTTGAAGTGACCAGGCTTGTTACAATTCCAACAGACAGGTTTAGACCTCTTGTTGGATCGATTGTGAGTGTTGCTGTTAAAGGGACGCTTCTTCCCTTTATTCTTCCACTTAGAATCATCACCTCCTCCATCATGTTGATAGAAGAAGCCTTCAGCCACTTTGGGTTTTCCACCCTCTTGCATTCTCAGAGAATCCTCTATGCGCAAGTGGCTGCCAAGTTGTACCAAAGACAACTCTTCCTTCTGGTGCTTTAAAGTTCGCCTGAAATCCTTCCAGGAAGGAGGCAACTTGTCAATGATACTTGACACAGAGATGGACTCATCCATCTTCATATCATACTGAGCAAATTGGCCCAATATGCGAAGCAATTCATTGTATTGCTCCATCACTGGTCTTGTATCAGACATCTTGTAATTGTTGAAATTACTCACAAGGAACTTCTTACTAGAAGCATCCTCTGCCATGTACTTTGCTTCCAACGCATCCCACAATTCCTTTGCGGATTGGACATTTTGATAGACATCAAACAGAGAATCAGACATACCATTGAGAATGTGCCATGACAGATGTAGTCATCATTCTTCCATTTGAGTTGTCTCCTTGCTTGCTCTGCATACTCCTCACTCGCTGGATCTACCGTCACAAGAGGCATCGGCATGCTTAGAACATGAACAACATTGAGTGTTGTGAGAAGAAAGTGCATCTTCTTCTGCCATCTTCTGAAATCGATCCCTTCAAACTTGTCTAACTTCCCAAAGTTGGTTGTCATCTCACGCACAGAAACACCAGCCATCGTTCTCAGAAAATACTCTTTAAGATTGTTGGTTTATCTCCTCTGTTTCGTGGTGTTGGAACAGAGCGCAGGGTGTTGGAACAATGAAAACTGTGTTTCAGAGAGAAAAATTTGGGTATCTTGGATTGTGATTGAATCCTGTACGAAGCAGTTTCCTTAAAGAGTATTTCGACCCTATACAGCCTTGGGTTACACGAAATCCCTCGCAGGATAAGACAATCACGTCCACTCTTTGTCTAGGCTTAAGATCAAAGAGTAACAAGAAGAGATCTTGTGTGTGTTTACTTTGGTTGCTTTTGTGAATCAGATCTATCACTGTAGATCTCGAATTTCTTCTGTAACTGTCTCAGAGAGACAACAGAACTTATAAAGTTCTCATAAGGCCTCAACGAAACGTTTGCAACCGTTCGTTTAATGATTGAACCAAAGTAACTGTTCGCAACATGTTGGAACACCTTGGTTATGTTGTAACACCTTATTCACTTAAATATCCAACAATTCTTCGTCATCTTTGCTTCGTCCCCGTGCTTGTGCTTTTCTGACTCTGTACGTTGCTTTTTGCTGCACCGCATTGATTACCTTCCTCTCTATCCGTTGTGGCTCCAGATTTGAATGAGATTGGCTCCGTGTTGGGCCTGTTTTACATTTGCATCGTTTGGTCCAACTTCGAGATTGAATCCTTGTTGGGCACTTAACATGTATTTATTGGACCGTGATCTGAATATGTTTCAGCTAGTACAAGTTCTGGATCTTATACCAGGTCCTAATTTCTTCAATCTACTGCAATTTACATTATGTAACAGAGTGATCTGTAGATTTAAGTTTTTGGTTCTTTACATGGAGAACCTATGACATAAACTGGTCTCGTCGTCATCATGCTATGATAATGTTGGTTTGTTTAGAGCCAATTAGAGACCATCTTGCTTTGTGTTCCCTTGCCTGATGGATCTTCTGCAGCTTTAGCCAGTGAACGATACTGAAGCTTCACACTCTCTGCATTGTCCAGCGTTTTCACCACATACCTGCCACAAGTTACAGAAACATTTATACACAAGTCTACACAAGTTTGCAGCAAGAAATAGTTGAAATCTTTTGTGAGAGTTTACCAGCCGTTCAAGCATTGAGTAGTCACAACAGCTTCCCGTCCTACAAAACGAGGCGGTGTCCTCTTGTTTCCCTGATTCATATTCGACTCCAACCGGTTAACGTAAACCCAACAGTTATCAAGTTATCAAGAAAATGTACATTTGCTATACGAAAAACAAGAAAAAAGGGGATTGACCTTTATTATGACTCGATCTGCCACAGCAAAAGGGAAATGATTACTTTTGTTCCTTGAACGACCTGTATGAGTCGAGTCACCAAATGTGCGTCTCTCCTGCATTTACGGGAAAATAAATCTCTTGCTGGAACAGAAATGAGAGATCAATATGATGATGATTAGTAACTAGTGTATTGAGTTACTTGATCAAATCCTTCTCGTTTTCGCTTTGATGAATGGTTCGACTGTGACTTCTCTTCTCTGCAGAATGCTTGTACTGCTACTCGCAGAGCTGCGTCAATTGCAGTGAATGTAAAGACAATGAATTCTCTGAGACAACACCCAAATGACAGAATCTATGAAGATGAATAGTTTACTCACTGAGATTTGGGGTTATCGACTCTTCTGAGACCGGCTGCGAACATGTGCAGCAAGCTTTCTAAGAGAGAGCACCACGAAACATAGACTTCATAAGCAGAGAGACAAAAACAAACAGCACAGAGTAAAAGAAGAGATTGTGATTTGAAGAAACAAAATTAAGTACCATCTGTTTTACTTGTTCTATCCCTCCAGAACCAAAAGTGTGTCCGCATGGCAAAATCATAGCATCAGCCATCAAAATCCCTCTACAATTTTTGCAAAGACACAAAAAAACAGACTATACATTAAACACAAGCATGATCCATACCAATCTAACAGTTTCAAGTATCCTAAGAAATGGTCCTCAAAGAACAATAGAAATCAAGCGAAAACAAAAGAAAGAACATACGTTGTGGGATCAGACAAAATGGTCCTCAAAGACTCGATGGAATTGCTGGAAGAAGAAGAAGGGTCTCTTCTGCCACTGAAATCACAACCGTTTTCTGCAGCGACTGATGATGATTCCTCATGCCTAGGAACAAAACTCGCTTCCATTGTCTTAAAATCCTGAGAGTAGTAAGCTGCGTTATCTTGTCCAACCACCATCACTGCATAGATAACATTACCAGAGGGAAAAAAAAGTCCAATGCTTCAACATCTCAAAAAATATAAACTTTCCACACTAGAAAAGGCAAAAACACAAACTTTAATCAGATTCTCTTACCAGCTCCTCCTCCTGCTGATAAACTATCTTCACCGGCGTCTTTGTTCATGCCATCGCCTTCATTTCCGTCTATGTCGTCATCTTCGTCGTCTTCTTCGACATCAACGTCATCCTCGCCGTCGGATCCACCACTGTCCTGAGGGTTTCCGCTAATGGGTTTCTCCGAGTAGAAATTCTGCCGGAACTCCAGATGAGGGTGAGGGTTTGCTGCAGCTGCGGCGGCTGCTGCCGCCGCGAAATACCGGTGGTGGTCGCCGATAAAGGCCGCGAATTCACGGGTTTTAGGGTCCTGTTCGCCTACCCGGAATCGTAACGGGTCAGCATCTTGGACGATCATCGGCGGAACGTTGAACGTCGCCGGAGATAGCCCTTTTCCCGACATGGAATCGAAAGATCGAAAATTTACTGAAAACCTAATTTAAATCGGAAAATAGAAGATAGAATTAAGCACGTTAGAAGGATTAGTTAGAAAATTTGGCTTGGTTTCGCGAAATAAAGATATATCCTTCTTCAAGCAGAGAGAAGAGTGATGAGGGAACAAGATATTCAGAGATGATCAAATGAAATGACTAAAGAGAGGAGAAAGAAGAAGTGGGGGCAAAACGACGTCGTTAGAAGAGGAAAACGAAACTGAAACGTTGACGTTTCAACTACGAGTGACGTCGGACCACTTCTTCAGCCACTTGACATCGTACGGAGAAACATAAAGTGAGGTCAACGGAATATATCTTTTACGGTCTGAAAATCAATAACTGTTTATCCTCAAAATCTGTCTCTACGGAGACTAGAGATGATTTTTACTTTTGATTAGGATCCTCTGAATTCAAAAAGTAAACTATAGTGGAGATTAACTAAAGATTATTAGATTAGGAGATTTCTCTCAAAGAAAGCTAGATCGACCTTTTCAATTTGGATTCTTTATGTAGAATAAAAAAGGTCCAAATATCCATTGTTAAGATCCGTGTTACAATGAATCAAACACAAATGTTATTATTACAAGAAAATGAGATTTCTTTTACTCCGGAGACTGTTCACTCTGTTCTTTGATGTTCTTGAAGATCTTCGAACTCTTGTCAAAAATCTTTGCTCTTCTGTTGTAGTCTTTAGGGTCTCTCCCGTCGTCATCCCCCATTATAGCTTCCTTCTCTAGGCATTCCAAGAGCTCCCATACTCTTCTGTTTCCTTCTCCGCCACATATCCCTCTTCTCTGAGTCAGCTCCTCCTCTTCCTCCGGTGTAATTGGTTCTAATGCCGCTGCATATCCCGAGCCTGACGCCACGCATCTAGCTGCAGCAACTCGCCTCTCCTTCCCGGAGTTAAGGCTCAGGTTGGTCGGAATCTCGTTGAATGGAACGAGGTTTTGATCAGCTCTCATAGATCGGTTTGTGATGATCTTTGTGCAGGTTTGAGAAATAGCTTCCATTGTTTTTTTTTCTCTTCTTAATGGAGTTTTAAGTTGAAAATCAAAGGTTGGGTCTCTTGATGGTTTATATAAGGTTTGGAGTGTGCTAATATGTGACGGATGAACACACGTCATTTATCACACGTGTGGGAGTGATGATGAGTAAGAGAGTTTTCGAGATTCTCCGGCCATGTTCTTGGGGCACGTGTCTTGAGATTCCTTGCCGACCTTTTTTGACTTTCTCTTTTAAGCTTTATCCAAGTTTTTGTTTATTTAGCAAGGTTACCGTTCAAAATCAGACACGTTTGTGTAGTTCTATCATCTACATCGGTTCAAGAGCTCGCACCTAAAAGATCTTTCTTGAGAAATCCGAGCTACACCACACCAGAATTGTTCAATTCAAATCGGTTCAATATGATTTCTCATAAATGTTGCAATCAAGTTAAAACCAAAATTACCACAAGTAACATTGAGATTTTAGCTTGAATGTAATCTGCTAAATTAATTTCATTAACAAATTTGTATAGAAACTGCAAATTCTATTTCAAAACTTGACAAAACCATAAACTGTAAGGAACACATTGAGTAGCAAATAGAACACTTAATAAGTCTACAAACTGCAAAACAAAACGAAGAAAAGAGATAACAGATATTGCAAGGGACTTGACTAGATGAAAATTCCCTAAATGGCAAAAGTTGTTTTCCTATTTCAGATGTGCAAACCCTCTTCACAGCCGTTGTGATGATCACATCTTCGAAATGTTGGAAGATTTGTGTTTTACTTTCCACCTTCATTGATAAACCCTTCTTTGCGGCCTTCAAAGCCAGGACGCAGGAGCTTCTTCTCCCTCTTGGCGATTTTCCGCAACTTGTTCTGCTCAATCCTATCCGCAATGTTCCCTGATCTCTTTTGCTGCCTCTCCACTCTAACCTTCTGTTGTCCTTCAATTCTCTCCTTCCACTTCTCTGCGTTCTTCTCGTGCCTCTTCTTCTCTTTGTGGATGCTCTGCTTCAACAGCTTTGGATCATCATGAACCTTGATACCAGCTGCTCTGCTTGTCGCCGCCTGCCACGAGTGCTTCTTCGCAATCACTTCACCTTTCTCTGGATCCTTCTTCGCATCCGCTAACTTCATAGCTCTTTCAAGCTCCTGCGCCTTTGAAACCCTCCGTTTCTTTTTGTCTTTCCCGTGTTCCGAATCGTCATCAACCTTGAAATAACCAAAGGTAAGGTCCTTAGCAGCCTCTTCAACATCCAGCTTTCCCTTACCTTTATCTGCTGCTGACTTATTCTCCTCCACAGTCTTCTCCTCATAATCTAACTCCCTCTTTCTCTTACTTGGCAGCAACCTCCTCCTTTCATGGATTCTTGGTCCGTCTGAGCCTCCACGACCACCTTTAAGCTCATCGATTTTGCGGTGTAGACGTTGCCTCAACTCGTCAAGAGACACAGACTCATCTTTCTTAAAGCCACTAGTCTTAGGCTTGCTGCTATCTTCTTCCTTCTTACTAATCATTTTCTCCTTCTCTATCTTCTTCTTCTGCAGATCAAGAGTCGACAAAGAAGCCTTCTCAGGGTCCAACCTATCCCTCCTCGCCCTCTTGAGGTTTTCGTTTGTTTTCCTCTTGGCTTTAGCTTTCTGAGCCTTGCTTAGACCTGGAAACCACTTCCTCTCTGTCTCATCGGGTAGGTAGAATCTCGCAGGGATGAGCTCTATCAAGTTATCAAAAAACTCAGCATGCTCATGAGCCATTATCTTGAAATCCGGTCCAGAATCAAGTTTGCCCTTTTTCTTCGCCTTCTATAACAATTGCCAAAACCAATCACAAATCAGAACAAAATAAACTAATAGTCACTTTCAGAAGCTAACATTACACATCAATACCGTACAATCAAGACTCACATCGGCAGATTAACCAAATATTATATCAAATTTTCATCAGTTAAGGGGAAATCAAAACTTACATCAGTCCCACGAACTTTAGTCATTGCTCTCCCACAGAGAAAAGTTTGCAAACCTGAAGCAATATAACAGAAGAAATTAATACTCACTGTGAAATTATCAAAAGAATCATCAAAAATGTTAATTCTGATAACTAAGGTCGAACAAAAAACTTTAGGAATTGCCTGCGTCTAGTAACAGGAAACAGAAACCCTAAATAGTATACAAAGAGCAAGTTTCTCCAGTATAATAAGCTTTGTAGAAGAAGTTAACTAAATGCAGGATGAATAAAGCGATTAACGAGCACAACAAAGAAAATTTACATATGATAACAAAAGCTTATGCCGAAGACATATAAATTATACAGAGATGAATCGTATTAACAAAATGAATGTTCAAGTTTCATATCATATATCAATTCAGGATTCGACATAACTCATAACTCGTTATCTCAAATCCGGAACGATTCTGACTCGAGAATCGTACTCCTTTGACAAAAAGAACATACCCAGATGGAAAATCTCACCGGTAGCGATGATGGCGAAGCAACGGCGTTAGAGAGAAGAAAGAGAAGAAGAGGTTCCGTGAAAGAGGTTAGGGTTCGAACGGTTTTGTTATTTCCCAAATTCGCTAAGGGTATTTATGTAAATGCGCTATCTCAACTTCTCATTCAGCCGTCCTAAACAACGGTTCGGTTTAACGCGATCGAAATTAATCGAATCGAACCGAGGCATTTTGCACGAAAATGATGTGAGAAGGAAACCACCTCTTATACGTCTCCACGTGGATCATTCGTCTTCACTCCCCTCTTCTATCAGCTGCTTCACGTCTTTCCATTTTCAAAACGGACGCTAAAACGGTGTCGTTTGTTTGTCCGCTTGAGAGAGTAAAAGCTTGATCGGAGTTTCGTGTCCTCTGCTTCAGTCTCCGGCTAGCGATGGCGGTCTCAGCTTTCCGTGGCACGCGGTTACCATTTCTCCACCAATCTCAGGTCTACTTGCTTTCTATTTTCATTACTCAGTGAATCTGTTTCCTTTATCTGCTCTTTTGGGCTTAACTACCAAAATTGACAAAAGCCATTACTCTCTGCTGAATCTCGAAAGCTATCATTTTTCAGTTTCCCATCACGAGAAATGTATCAGGAAGGTCTAAGAAGATGATCCAAGGCAGAAATTCGAAGGGTTTTGTTCTCTCGGCTCAGTATTCGCAAGCCCAGGACCTTTTCACTTCTCGCCTTCAAAGTACGGAAATTTCCTGCAGAATTATATCTATTTAGAGCGTTTCTGTTGCAAATTGGGCTTGCTTTAGCTTAATATATTTTTTCGTGAACTATTACACAATTGAATCACGTTGACTTTTGTGAATGATCCGTGTGCTTGTTCCACATGGCTTTTGATGCAGGCAGGATAGAGAACTTACCAAAACTAGTGGAGGATATAGTTCAGACATCGATAAACACAGGTCCACGCGGTGCGTTACGCCTTGTCCAAGGCGTCCAGGCCTTTGTTGGGGTTGGAGGAGAGTGGCTAAATGATGTCTCTAAGGTAGCCTTGTTAAGCTGAAATTATGTTTTTCTCTGGTGGTTTCAAACTATCTCTGATTGCAAACCATTTGCTCAGTCGGTGCAGTCGACAAGTGTGTCTGGTGGATTACCAACTGAAATGCAGCTTGGTCTACTTTCCCCTCTGTACTTGAGGAAACTCTTTGAACGCATGGGAGCTACTTACATTAAGCTGGGCCAGGTAAATCATGTTGCTAAATGTAGATCATATTGTATCCTTTGGTCATGTGAAAAGCTAGAAACATATCAAGTGTGTGTCCAAAAGTATTTTTCTTTCTCAAATTATTTCCCATTCTAACATACTTTTTCTAATATATCTTTTTGAATTTGTAGTTTATAGCATCTGCGCCAACTTTGTTCCCAGCAGAATACGTTACAGAGTTTCAGAACTGCTTTGACAAAGCTCCTCCTGTGCCGTTTGAAGAGATTCGTAAAATCTTGCAAGAGGAGCTTGGGAGACCCATAGATACCGTATACGAATATGTTGATCCTACACCAATTGCATCAGCCTCAATAGCACAAGTGCGTTTGTCTGCTTTCTGCTTCATTGATCAATTCGTTCTGTTCATGTACTCTTCTGATTAGTGGAATCATCATGACCAGGTCCATGGTGCAAGGCTTAGAGGCTCACAAGAGGATGTAGTGATTAAGGTCTTGAAGCCTGGAATTGAAGATTTCTTAGTGGCAGATTTGAACTTTATCTACGTTGTTGCCCGTATATTTGAGTTCCTTAGTCCTGAGTTCAGCCGTACTTCGCTGGTAAGCTCTCAAGTAGCTGTAGAGACACCCAAATCCTCTTTATTCAATTTGCATTTGCTGCTAAGTTACCATCTAAAAGTAATATATCCTATGGATAGGTTGGTATTGTCAAAGACATTCGTGAGTCAATGCTTGAAGAAGTAGATTTCAATAAGGAGGCTAACAACATTGAGTCATTTAAGAGATATCTTGAAACCATGGGGTTGTCAGGACAAGCTACTGCTCCAAGAGTGTATAAGCACTGCAGTAGCCGGCGGGTACTTACAATGGAGAGGCTATATGGAGTTCCTCTTACTGATCTTGACTCCATAAGATCACTTGTTTCCAGTCCAGAAAACAGCCTTATCACGGCCCTTAATGTGTGGTAAGATGAGATATTTGAAATTCAGTATTGAAAATAAGATTGGTACTCCTCTCAAAAGTAACATTTAGTGAAATGATCATCATGTGGATGTAACCTGCAGGTTTGGAAGTTTACTTTCTTGTGAAAGTTTCCATGCTGATGTACATGCAGGGAACTTATGGCTGTTGCGTGATGGCCGGATTGGGTTTCTTGATTTTGGTAAGTCATACTCTCTCGAGCCTAATTGGTGGCTATTCAAGAAGGAAAATTTTGGTGTATTTAAGTAAGTATCCACATTTGTTTCAGGCATTGTTGGTCGGATATCACCCAAAACATGGGCTGCTATGGAAATATTCTTAGCGTCCATCGCAACGGAAGAATATGAATCCATGGCCTCAGCTTTGATTCAAATGGGTGCCACAAACAGAGATGTTGATGCCAACGCTTTTGCAAGAGACTTGGAAAAGATGTTCTCTTCTATCCAGGCAAGCTACATCTGTTCAGAGGAACCACTATGATTTTGCTTTCAGAACTGTAGTGCAAAACAAATAAGACAACTAGTCTTATGGAGATAAGTGAATCTCTTCTTGCAGGAACTAGATACAGAGATAGTAGTGGCTACAGCTCGTGGAACAAATTCAGACGCAACGGCTGTTGCTGCTAACGTAGTTGTGGATGAGAGACAGATGAATGCTCTGTTCCTAGACCTGGTAAGCATTAAGTAGACGTAGTTGTTTCATGATTGTGTTTTTGATATTAAAGTTTTTAGCATAGAGAGAGTTGCGTCCATGTAGGTTAAGATAAAAACAAGTTTTCTTTCTTTTGTGTAGGTGCGTGTTAGCGAATCATATGGGCTCAAGTTCCCGAGAGAGTTTGCACTTCTGATGAAGCAGCTTCTGTATTTTGATCGGTACACGAGACTATTAGCCCCAAACCTGAACATGCTGCAGGATCAGCGGATCTCTGTCGTGTCCAACAGGAGGACGAATCCATACAAGGACAGCTTCAACTAAGTTCATACAGATACCCTAAAATAAACTTTTTTATACAGAAGTGGTAAAGTTATAGTGGATTGATAAAGCCAGGAACGATGATGAATTCAATCTTGTTACAAACATAACACAAATCCTTCATGACTATATACAACAGATAAGCAATATCTTCTTTTCTTTGTATAATTTTGCACAAGTGTCATGGTTTTTCTCTACTTTAAACAGAAGTGCAGAAACAAATGTATTACCTATACACAGATGTGAGAAAAAGAATGATAAACCCAAAGCCAAAACTTTCCGTAGCTCTCGTTGCTTGATCAGAAGCAGAGATTCTACACTGAAGGAGGACGCTGGGAAGCTTTAAAGACTTGGCTAACGGTAGAATATCCCATCAGCCGATGAAGCGGAGAGCCTCTAGACACAGGTACCTCCTCTTCCCGAGCAGAGGAGCTCGGGTTTTCGGGTTTGGAAGGAGCTCTGTCTCTAGGAGACTCTGATGTTGAATTGCTACTTCTGTCAGCGTTTATGTCAGGAACTAAATGAGTTCTGGACTGAAGTGAGAATCTGAGAACAGTGGTGCAAGTGCCGCATCTGAGAAGATGATGCTTCCTATTGAAGATGAGAAAGTCTACAGGGAGCTGTAGGTTCTCTGAGCAAATGTAGCAGCTAACGAAAGGAGCCCCACCAGCTGTTGGACGGATATGACGCTTGGCCACACGTTGTCTCTCTATTAGCCGACGGTTCTGTAACTCATGTCTATTACGCTGATGATGATCCTCCGCATCAGAGAACATCTCGTGGCTCCACCTCGGATGATACTCAGGTTGATCCATTGGCCTTTGTGGACTTGCAGAATATGAACTGTAGGTATTATGAAGCTGAGCTGAATACCAACCGGGTCCATGGTTTCTTCTGTCATTGGCCATCTCTCCTGAGAACCTAGCTCCTTGGCCTCGACCTCTTGCCATTGTGTTGTTGTGATACATATAATCAACACTCTCGTAGTTCGTTCGTCCAGCGTATGGAGGCATTTGAAGCGAGTGTGCACGAGAATAGCGATCAGGCGATTGATATGAAGGGCTTACGCGTGTGTATGGGTCTCTCGGATAGAAAGGCATGTCAGGCCGAAGTTGTTCTGTTACAGGTCTCCTCCCTTGTCTTCCAAGACGCCCTCCTGGTCCCTCAAGTTGCAGAGACCTGTTCTCGTATGTGTTAGTCCCATTGCGCCTCTTCTCAAAGAAAGTGGACGAGGAACTAGCGCCGCCTTGCTCCTTGAAATCTTCAGGGTACGATCTCTGCTGCATCTCGAATTTGCCCGATCTTATTTTCTGAAGAGCATTCCAGGTTTCGTTTTCGTCGAGAAGTTGGTCTTCTCTTTCGTCAGAGGAAGACTCACACCCGTCATAAGCTGAAGAGGTCTTGTTTGCAGGAAGATCATCTGTTGACTCCATGTGAGGGTGAAAACTGTAATCGTCATCGTTTTGCTCTTCTTCTAAAGGAGAAGCATCAGGAGAGATCTCAGCTTCTAGCTTGTTGTAAGCATCACTGGACGAACCACTCGCTCTTGCAGCCACCAGATGATCAGCACTCAAGCTTCCTGAGCTTGTCCCTGGTCGTGTAGCTTCTGCCACGGATTTCAATCTGCTGGAGTTGTCTTCATCTCTTTCATTCTTGTCAGAATCACCAAGTGAACATTCCTCTTCTTGGATTTCATTTGTTTTATCTCCATGAGATATCTTTAAGTCATCAAGCTCTTTCTCCATTGACTCCATGGATACATTCCGACCCTTCTCCATAGACTCTTGGCTCAGAGAACGCACCGGAGAGGAAGGAAGAGCAGTGTCTTGTCCTGAGCTGGTGGACACATTGTTGGTTTCAGAGTCGCTTTGCGGCTTACTGGCTTGAGCCCCCTCTGTTTCTCCTTCACTTGGTGTAATGTTTGGAGCAATGCTCCGTCTTTTCGCTGAACCAAAGAAGCAGCAAACAAGTTCAGTAGCTGAGAGAGATCATTAGAAGTGAAAACAAAACACAAAAGTGGTTTTGCGGTCAGACAAAGCAAGATTAAACTAAGGAAATCCGAACAGAGCTAACATTTTGTTTAGGTAAAATCGGAAATAGAAAGTTGGAGAATTGAAAATTCAAATGACCTTGAAGAATGGCGGAGCAGCCACCACACTGATAAACTGGAACATCTTCGTCTTCCTGAAGAATCTTCAAGCACTTTGGGCATTTCACCAACCGGACTCTTTGACCTAACTGGCTCGCCATTGTTGGTTTCCAATTTGATGACTTAATCCAAGTTTCTGAATCAGAGTATCCTCATCAACAGAACCCAGAAAAACCGTCTTAGGCGCAGAGAGGTAGAGAAAGAGAGAGAAGGGGAGAAGGAAGGAGAAGAACAAAGAATAAAAGATGGAAACTTTGAGAAGTTGTTCAAGTTTCTACAGAAAATTGGAGCGGAGACCAAACGATGAAGGTCAACGCGTTTGAGGTGGAGAGAGAAAGAGAAAAACAAAGCTCAAACTGATTTCAGTTGTGGTTTAAGAAACCTAGGAGTTGGTCTGAGAGCTGGTTACGGATCCGCGTCAGGATGAAAAGAAAATGGTGAGAAGAAGAAATGGAAAGAAGAATTACATCATTCGGGAATCCATAGAAAGATTGTAAGATCAAGAATCAGGAAACCAAAGTAAAGTCTTGTAACTCGAGAGATTGTGAAAGAAACAAACCCAGAAGAGTTGAGATTATATAGAGAGAGAAAGGAATGGAGAATTTCTTGTCGCGGGGGAGAAGTAGAAAGAAGAGGAGGTAACGAGAGAAAAGACACAGAAAAATCCAAATCGTTCGGATGTTATGTTTTCTCCTTTGAGAAAAGTCTCTCTTTTTCCGTGTCAAGAAAGGTTTTTTCTATAAAAATCATATACTTTTTGGGGAATTTTATGATATCAAAGTCAACAGATTAAAAAAAAAAAAGCCATCCACGACTCGTTCGTTCACAAATCACAGCCAAACTCATTTGTACTAGGTATTTTTAAATATTGGCCCAATTTTTGTTGCAAGCATCTGAAACAGAGCTTTGTTAGAGCAGATCAGCAGAAGAAAAGAGGAGAATGGAGATAAGAAAAGAGTAAATGTATTTACCTAATAAAATTTGGATAAGGGTCATAAATGGAATCGCATTTTTAATGTCGGCGCCTGTTTCATTTATTTTGGAAAGAGAAAAATAGCCTTACTCCGTTTCTTCATTTATTGATCCCAATTTTTTACTTTACCATTCAATTTTTATCAGTGTCTTGTCCATTTTTATCAGACTCTACATTCTTACATATTTTTCTGACATTTTAAATTTTGGTTTCTTGTAGTTACAATATTACACTGAATGTTGAAAACCAAGTCTGGTTCATCCAAAAAAAAAAAAAACGAATAAATATATCACGGGCCATCAATTTATAAATATTTTGAATGATAATTCAGGCTACATGAGGTTTCGACTTATAAGTTATGACTGATAAATAAATGAATAAAAGTTTCTAGGTGTGATATTAACTACCTGTAAGCCTATTATTATAACAGTGAACAAAATTAAGGTAATGGTCGACAGACTTGGTCTTTTATCGTTTTGTGCTGTCTAGGTTCTGCTTTCTAGATAATCGTTTTGGCTTTTATGATTCCGAAAAAAGTCAACCTTTGTTTGTGGTGTCCTATTTTGTATAGACTTAGAGGTTGCTTCAGTATTTGTTTTATCTGCACAATCCAATGACTCCGGGATTCGATTCTCAAACCAAATCAAATCAAGTTCAATATCATTCGAGTCCACGCAAAATTACATGTGTATTTGGTCTCTAAGTTTTAATTTTAATAAGTTGGGGATTCTTTTTTCAGTCAAAGATGTAAGTTGGGAGGGTTCATAATTGGGAACGCTACATTTTTCTTTTTTTTTTTATGAAATGTTGATTTATATAGCAAATTGCTGTGACCTGAATTAAAATTCAGGACATGAACAAACACTTTTACCAAATAGAAATTAATAAACTCTCATTTTCTTGATTAAAGAGAAATGTACAATTGGAGCTGGTTTATATACAACACCTGAATAGGTAAACCAGAGACTCTAAACCAAGAGAGAGACTAAACCGGTTTATATGTACAATACCGATTAATACTAATAGAAAGCAATAGAGAGTTATACATGAAAACTATATGACACTAATAAACACCATCTTACTAAAAAAGTTGAAATTAAAGTACTTTCTTATTACATCTGAAAAGATATTCAAAACGTGTATAAAATCAAGAATATGTTTCCATATGAAACCTTAATTAAGAATAAAAAGTAAAGTAGAATAAAAAGGGCCTGTACTAACTACTAACCTTTTCCTTAGCTACCTTCAAATGATTTCTGGTACCTAACTAATAAAGTTCGTAGCCAGCAGTCTTGCAAAGTCGTTTCCACACATGCAACTTACTATTCTGAGTTCTGACCATATATTTATTTGTGCAGATCGTATATGTTTTTTAGATTAGTATATTTGCATGCGCGTACATAATTACGCACTTAACCATATAACGTTACGAGTAGGAAAACAAGTAGAATTGACTCTATCAAAGTTTTGGGAATGTTCATTTTTCTATTCTCTAGTCTTATAAGTTAGAAAAAAAGTCATGCAGAACATGACCAATCCTGATAAAGTCAGATCTTATTGTACTAATTTAAAAAATTGTTTGACCGAATCAAAAAAATTCAACACGAATTAGAATCGGAATTCGGAAAAAAATACTTAGACGCAGTATAAAAGACTCATTCAACTTTGATTTGTCATGTTATATTTTTGGGAGTATATTTTACTTTCACTGTTTTTGGGTGATGAAGAAAAGGTTAATTTCTTGGTATTCATTAAAATTTTCTTGACAAAACATATGAATCAGAAATAAATGTCCACAATAATCCAGTCCTCATAAAAAGATTCAGAAAACCTTTTTATTGGCATTTCACATTAGCTCCAACTTTTGCATCGAGAGAGAGAGTCAACCAAGTTGAGATATTGGAGGATTAGGTTTTTGTGTTTGCCTTTTGACTTTCTCTTCTCTCGGCTTTTAATTACTTAGGCTTTACGTCATCATTACATAAGCACAAAGGAAAACTCGAGAAAGAACCACATGTCTAGTACATAAATACACATAAACACGCATTTTCAAAACATTTTCGAGCTTATAATTCATATAAATTGCAATTCCTACTAAAGAATCTGAAGAGATGTCTGAGACAGAACAGAACACAATGACACAAAGATAAGAAGGATAAGGAAATATATTTGACTATAGCAAACGAGAGTATTCGATCCAGCTCACACGACCATGGTTGCTTGTTGTCGCTTGTTGCTGCTCGAAAGAAGCCGCAAAAGCTGTCTATATCCACTTTTGTAATGATCAAGAGAGAAACAAAGCTGTCGAATCGCCTCTCGCTTCTCTTCCTCTCCTTCTGATATCACTTTTCTCTGCAACTCCGCTTGCTTTTCAAGTTCCTTAGCCATAGCTCTCAGTTCCTCCACAGTGTTCTTGGCAATTCCTGATTCCGACACAAGCTCGGTCTGCTCATAGCGCATCCGGTTAAGTTGCTCCTCCATTTGCTCGATCTGGATGTCTCTTGATCTCATCTCTGCTTTCACATTGTCTAATTCAGCACAGACTCCATCTTTCTCTGCCATTAACATGTCGTATCTCAGCTTGTGCTTGTCAAAATCTTTGTTCAACGCTTTGATATGGTCGTCTCTGGAGGCCAAGTCCGTCTTCAATGCATTGAGCTCAGCTTTCCACTGAACCTCTTTGCTCTGCATCTCCAGTTTCTCCGCACCAGAACGCCTAATCTGATATTCCAATACCTCACCATGTGACTCGACTTCTTTGACACGGGCTTCCAAAAACATCTGATTCTCTAACAAACCAGCAATATCAGTCTCCAGCTTTGTTTTCTCAGTAGAGAAACTTTGCTGGCAGTCACTCAACATTTCCTCTAGCTTCAATATCTCAGCATCCGATACAACCAAGCTTTCTCTATTCACTTCAAGCTCCTTCACTAGATTCTCATTACTGAAACTTGAGCCTAAGAGCTTAGCTTCCAAATCAAAAACCTGTCTCTGCAGCTCGAAAACTCGCCTTCTCTCAGTCTCAATGTCCGTGTTCTTCGTTTCAAGCTCAGCCTCCAGAGTCTCAGCAAGCAGAAGAGCAGATTTTTTCTTCTCAGCCTCACCTTTTAGTCTCTCAATCTCTTGCTCAGAATCTTGGAGCTTTAAAGTTGTAGTCTTTAGCTCTTCCTCGCATAGGACAAACCTTTTCATCAATTCTCCATAGCTAATTTGCTTCTCAGCTAACTCATGATTCTCCATTATCCCTGGTGAGACCAGGTGGTGGTTAAGAGATGAGTAAAAGGCCTCTGCTTCCGAGTCTAACTCGGAGTAAGAAGAGTCAGAATCATGATTTGGAGTGACATCGGAACTGCCACTACCAAAGCTGAGAGCTACAGGTATTCTTTCAGAGTTTGGAGTTACAGGGGAAGATGAGGCGTTGTGTTCTGAAACCGACAGTTGGTTTTACATTTATATATGAGATTTTTGCTCTAACAGGATCAAACCAGACCAAAACAGATAAGATATGTATGAATTTCAGACAAGGTTTCTATATACCTGATGAGATTTCTTCAAACGAGTTGGAATTCTGTGGCGAGCCACATGAATCATCGGAAATCTCAAGTCCAGTTTCCGTTGGAGAACTCATCTACAATTAATCAGAAGAAAGAGAATTTGAAAGTTAAACAATGATCAAAACCATACACCAAACAAACGAGAACAACTTTCTGAGCATATAAAACCAATTTTGCAGAAACTTTCCTGAAGAATTATCATTTCCGCCATCATAGAAACAAATGACACAAACTCACAAACATGTTATTTAATCATGAAATTCCTAGAAATTGAATTTAGGTTTACATGGATTTGAAAAGTATCCCTTTTTCTACTATTCTACTCAAATTCGAACAGTTTAACGGGAAATGAAAAGCCTTTTTGGACAATTTGAGTCATCAAAAGAAGAACCCAGAACAAAAAAACTTCCATGAATCTCATATAAACAGAGTAAGTAACTCAGATCACCAGATCTACAAACAAAACCCGAACCGTACAAGTGAAGATCTCAGTCTAAATTTCAAAACAACAGAAGAATCACTGACCTGAAATTGATTCGGTTGAGAGAAAAAAAAAAAGCCCAAATTATAACTGGCAAAAGAAAGGAGTGAACTTTATTTATGTAGAGGAGTTGGGATTAGGGTTGCGAGAGTTACGATGCAGAAGGTGGAAAGGTTAGGGGAACAAAGAAGAGGGGAAAAGGAGGGAAGATTTGTCGGGTAGCGAAGAGAAAGTGGCGCTCTTTGGGATTCAAATGTTTGCCATTTTCTCCATTTGTCAATTTACAGTCTGTCCATCTCTCTGCCCAGTGGCCAAACATCCGCACATGCAAAATATCCACACAAAACCAATTATTGGTCTCGGTTCGGTTCGATTCAGTTTCGCTCCAATGGTTTGGTGATTGAACTTGAACCGAAAATAGACGAATTGGTTTTTGTACAAATTGTGAAGTTTATTGGGCCTTATTGGCCCAGATATTAGCATCACTGTCACGTTTCAAATCAGTACAGTATTAATTAGACTAATTTAATGATGAAGAAAATGACCGACAAATTTAGATTTTTTTCAAGTTATGATGTATTGGGTAAGTTAAAACGCTTTTCACTCTCACGACACTGTAAATCTGTAACTAAATTAAACCACTGTGGAGTTGTCGGTGGTGGTGGTGGTTGTCACTTGGTAGGATATGATTTGTTATTTATTTTTAAAATCTGAAAGAGTGATGAGCAAAGACAAATAGCAGCTTGCATCTTGTAAGCCACCTCAAGATTCTTCTTCCTCTTTACTCTTACATATATCTCTCTTTTAGAAGAAGAATCGCTTGATTCACAGCGATCTCAAGAGTCGCACCACCACTCCATCTTCAGATCTCATGGTAGCCTTTTCTCCATTTCCTCTTCTTCTCAGATTTGACTTCTCCTACTTTGATCTCGTCAGATCTAATCGCATTTTTTGTTTTTGACAATTGCGAGCAGATTTGAAGTATCCCGACGTTTCGGTGTTGGAAGAAAGTTACTGACAATGGAATCCGAAGGAGAAACCGCGGTATGTTGACTATGTTCTGATTCTGCTACATCATCATCATATTTCCTTTATTTCACTTATCATCGCTTAGGAATCAGGAGTGTTAGATACTGAAATTGATGGAATTTGAGTGGATAAAATGGTGTTTACTTGTGTACTGTAGAGATCTGTTTTTGGCGCGTGATCCCAATTTTTTTTGATAAGGTTTCTAAATTTGGCTTGTGTTAACTCTTGATTCAACTAATTGTAGGGGAAGCCGATGAAGAACGTCGGTGGGCATATTTGCCAGATCTGTAGGGACGATGTTGGGAAGACTGTTGATGGAGATCTGTTTGTGGCGTGTGATTTTTGTTCGTTCCCGGTTTGTAGGCCTTGCTATGAGTATGAGAGGAAGGATGGCAATCAAACTTGTCCTCAGTGCAAAACCACATACAAGAGGCACAAAGGTCTTACTTTTAATCTGAACTTGTCCTTATGACTTTGATTCATCTGAATTTGAAGCTATTTGATCAGATTAGTATTTACTATAATTTGCTAATCTCTGTGTCTAGGGAGTCCTGCAATTCCCAGTGATAAAGACAAGGATGACTTAGCTGATGAAACTACCGTTGAGTTCAACTACCCACAGAAGGAAAAGATTTCAGAGCGGATGCTCGGATGGCATCTTACACGTGGGAAAAGTGAGGAAATGGGGCAACCAGAGTATGACAAAGAGGTCTCTCACAATCATCTTCCTCGTCTCACGAGTAGACAAGATGTAAGGCATTGCCATTCATTCTTCCCTCTGCATCATCATTCATTAGACACGCACTTGAGTTTTGGAATCTGATTTTGTCATGTGATTATTTACAGACCTCAGGGGAGTTTTCTGCTGCCTCACCTGAACGCCTCTCTGTATCCTCTACTATAGCTGGTGGAAAGCGCCTTCCCTACTCATCAGATGTCAATCAATCACGTATATATCCTTACTTACTTACTATCATCGGGTCAACACAGTTTTTGTTTATGTCAAATTTCTAAAGTAAGCTCTGTTTTCATTCACGCTGCAGCAAATAGAAGGATTGTGGATCCTGTTGGACTAGGGAATGTAGCTTGGAAGGAGAGAGTTGATGGCTGGAAAATGAAGCAGGAGAAGAATACTGGTCCTGTGAGCACGCAGGCTGCTTCTGAAAGAGGTGGAGGAGATATTGATGCCAGCACAGATATCCTTGCAGATGAGGCTTTGCTGTGAGTTCTTGTTTTGTTATCTCGTGTTGTCCACCGTGGTGTTCTGTTATGCTTCAGGGTTATGACGTTGCATATTCTGAGCGCCTATCCTATTAAGCAATGTCCTGACGCTCGTTTTCCGTTTTATTTGTTGCAGGAATGACGAAGCAAGGCAGCCTCTGTCAAGGAAAGTTTCAATTCCTTCATCACGGATCAATCCTTACAGAATGGTTATTATGTTGCGGCTTGTTATCCTGTGTCTCTTCTTGCATTACCGTATAACAAATCCAGTGCCAAATGCCTTTACTCTGTGGCTGGTCTCAGTGATATGTGAGATTTGGTTTGCCTTCTCCTGGATTTTGGATCAGTTTCCGAAGTGGTTTCCTGTGAACCGTGAAACCTACCTCGACAGGCTTGCTTTAAGGTATGTTACGTTTTCACATTCTTCTGAAGTGATTACTCAATCGATTGACTGCCTATATTGTTTCCCATTTTAATCTTGTCATGCTCAATTTTTGGACTAGATATGATCGTGAAGGAGAAGCGTCACAGTTAGCCGCTGTGGATATTTTCGTGAGTACTGTTGATCCCTTGAAGGAGCCACCTCTTGTGACAGCCAACACAGTGCTCTCTATTCTGGCTGTTGACTACCCGGTCGACAAGGTGTCTTGTTATGTTTCTGATGATGGCGCTGCTATGTTATCATTTGAAGCACTTGCGGAAACATCAGAGTTTGCTCGTAAATGGGTACCATTCTGCAAGAAATATTGCATTGAGCCTCGCGCACCAGAATGGTACTTTGCTGCCAAAATAGATTACTTGAAGGATAAAGTTCAGACATCATTTGTCAAAGATCGTAGAGCTATGAAGGTAAGTTTGTAGTTTTAGTCATGTAGTGACCCTCACTTTCATTTTAGCATGTGCTATATTGACCTTTTATACTCTCGCAGAGGGAATATGAGGAATTTAAGATCCGGATCAATGCACTTGTTTCCAAGGCCCTAAAATGTCCTGAAGAAGGGTGGGTTATGCAAGATGGTACACCCTGGCCTGGAAATAATACAAGGGACCATCCAGGAATGATCCAGGTAAGAGAAATTGGTTTCAAGTATGGAAATCGAGTATCTGTCTTGAAGTTCATTGTTAAAGTAGCAATTGTTGAATGCAGGTTTTCTTAGGGCAAAATGGTGGACTTGATGCAGAGGGCAATGAGCTTCCGCGTTTGGTGTATGTTTCTCGAGAAAAGCGACCAGGATTCCAGCACCACAAAAAGGCTGGTGCTATGAATGCACTTGTATGTTTCTGATCTCAAAATTTCAACTTCTTCTTTCTCGGAGCAGTTTTTGATAGTCTAATCTGTGTACTTTTCAAATGTACAGGTTAGAGTTTCAGCAGTCCTGACCAATGGACCTTTCATCTTGAATCTTGATTGTGATCATTACATCAATAACAGCAAGGCCTTAAGAGAAGCCATGTGCTTCCTGATGGACCCAAACCTCGGGAAGCAAGTTTGTTATGTTCAGTTCCCACAAAGATTCGATGGTATCGATAAGAACGATAGATATGCTAATCGTAATACCGTTTTCTTTGATGTAAGTCACACTTACCTATACTTACCTATTCAGTTTCTTGAGTTTTGTTGTAATACTTTTGTGATATGTTTTCCAGATTAACTTGAGAGGTTTAGATGGGATTCAAGGACCTGTATATGTGGGAACTGGTTGTGTTTTCAACAGAACAGCATTATATGGTTATGAACCTCCAATAAAGGTGAAGCACAAGAAGCCAAGTGTTTTATCTAAGCTCTGTGGTGGATCAAGAAAGAAGAAGTCCCAATCGAAGAAGGAGTCGGACAAAAAGAAATCAGGCAGGCATACTGACTCAACTGTTCCTGTGTTCAACCTCGATGACATAGAAGAGGGAGTTGAAGGTACAACTGATTTTACTTCTTCTTTGGTTTTCCGTTATACCCATACATTGGTGTTGAGATATTGATCCAGAGGAGGGCGTTATTTACAACTGACAGTTCATGGTCATGCATTGTTTAGATAGTTTCCAGATTATGTATCTCATCAGGTCCTAACTATTTGACATTTATAAAACGCAGGTGCTGGTTTTGACGATGAAAAGGCCCTCTTGATGTCGCAAATGAGCCTCGAGAAGCGATTTGGACAATCCGCTGTTTTTGTTGCTTCTACCCTAATGGAAAATGGTGGTGTTCCTCCTTCAGCAACTCCAGAAAACCTTCTCAAAGAGGCTATTCATGTCATTAGTTGTGGTTACGAGGATAAGTCAGATTGGGGAATGGAGGTATTTTTCTCATTTTAACTCCTAACATTGCAATCTTCTTTTTCTGACATATCAACTTTGGCACTCACTTTTGTGTTGCCTTTCTTCAGATTGGATGGATCTATGGCTCTGTGACAGAAGATATTCTGACTGGGTTCAAAATGCATGCGCGTGGATGGCGATCCATTTACTGCATGCCAAAGCTTGCGGCTTTCAAGGGGTCTGCTCCTATCAATCTTTCAGATCGTCTGAACCAAGTGCTGAGGTGGGCTCTAGGTTCAGTTGAGATTCTCTTCAGTCGGCATTGTCCTATATGGTATGGTTACAATGGGCGTCTCAAATTTCTTGAGAGGTTTGCATATATCAACACCACCATCTACCCACTCACCTCCATCCCTCTTCTCGCCTATTGTACATTGCCCGCCGTTTGTCTCTTCACCAACCAGTTTATCATTCCTCAGGTTTGACACCTCTCTCTCTGTCTCTCTCCCTATCTTTAGAACAAACCCTAACTACGTTCTGAGACAATGACGTGGTTTCAACTGTTTCCCTTTTGCAGATTAGTAACATTGCAAGTATATGGTTTCTGTCTCTCTTTCTCTCCATTTTCGCAACGGGTATACTAGAAATGAGGTGGAGTGGCGTAGGGATAGACGAGTGGTGGAGAAACGAGCAGTTTTGGGTCATTGGTGGAGTTTCCGCTCACTTATTCGCCGTGTTTCAAGGTATCCTCAAAGTCCTTGCCGGTATTGACACAAACTTCACAGTCACGTCTAAAGCTTCAGACGAAGACGGAGACTTTGCCGAGCTCTACTTGTTCAAATGGACAACGCTTCTGATTCCGCCGACGACGCTGCTCATTGTGAACCTCGTGGGAGTTGTTGCAGGAGTCTCTTACGCCATCAACAGTGGGTACCAATCCTGGGGACCGCTCTTTGGTAAGCTGTTCTTCGCCTTTTGGGTGATTGTTCATCTGTACCCTTTCCTCAAGGGTTTGATGGGTCGACAGAACCGGACTCCTACTATTGTTGTGGTCTGGTCTGTTCTCTTGGCTTCCATCTTCTCCTTGCTCTGGGTTAGGATTGATCCCTTCACTAGCAGAGTCACTGGCCCGGACATTCTGGAATGTGGAATCAACTGCTGAGAAGTGAGCAATAGCCAAATAATCTTCTTTTGGGTGAACCTACACATAATTTAAAGTTATATTTTCATTGTTTTATTTGTTCACTTTTTATTTTATTTTTGTTGTGTGTATTATCTGTTCGACTATCCTGGTGTCTTATTTTCATGTGTAGAATTAAAGTCAAAACGAATACTTTTTGTTTCTGTAATGAAAATACAAGGAATGTTGTTAAGTTGTATCTGTTCGAAAACGCTGCCACGGCAGTCGAAAGCAAATATCGATATCAATTTTTTCTTAATTTTATGCTCAAAACTGAATGATGCCAACTTCAGTGACTATGGAATTACAGAAACAGAATATGACAGTTAAAGAAACAGAATTTGTTCGTCGGGAGGAGAAATTATTCAGAGACAATCGAAGTAGCTTCAGAGGAAGTTCTGTTCTGCTGTAACTGCAGCGACTGATCATTTCTTCTCACTTCTTCAATCATTTTCGCAACCTCCTCCATCCTTGGCCTTGACTCTGGATTCCTTGCGACACATGCTAACGCAAGCTGAAGCATCTGAACCATCTCCTCTTCAATGTTCTGAAACTTCAAGAGCTCCACATCGAACACCTCTGCAGTCCACTCCTCTCTCACAACAGAGCGAACCCATCTCGGAAGGTCAACGACCACACGCTCATCCTCGAGACCAGGCTGAGTCAAAGGTGTCTTTCCGGTTAGCATTTCGAGAACCACTACACCAAAGCTATAAACGTCTGATCTCTGACTGACTCTCTTCGTCTCAATCACCTCAGGAGCATTGTAACCGATGGTTCGCGGTGTGTGAGTCGGGAGGTTGAAGAGTGTGACAAGACACGTGTCGGAGAGACATGGCTCAAGGTCTTCAGTGAGTAGTATGTTGGAGGATTTGATGTCTCCATGAACGAATTTCAACGAGTGAAGATAAGATATGGCTTTTGATGTTCCTGTCGCGATGTTCATCCGCGTTTCCCAGTCTACTCCTCTGTCAGCTCCTCTGCTTCCTGTCCCAAAAATACAAAAAAGAACCAGTGTCTTTTCAGTGACCCCACCAACAAGCTTTAGGTTACAAAACAAATTTAGGGTTTGGTCTCATCAGTCATCATGACTCACCGTGCAAGATCCCAAACAAGCTCCCTTTCGTCATGTACTTGTAAACCAATAGCTTCTCGTCTTTGGAATAGTAATAAGCTAGGAGCGGTACGAAATTCGGATGCTGGTTAATCTTCCCAACGACCTCTAGTTGCTGTTCGAACTCTTTCTTGCTCGCCACGACTTCTCTTAGACGTTTCACCACGACCGCGGTTGTGTCCTCAAGCACGGCCTTGTAGGCCGTTCCGAAGCTCCCTTTACCAAGAACTTCAGCGGAAGCTTTCAAGAGATCCTCTAAGTCGAAGTTGTGATTGCATCTCTCAAAGAAGAAGAGTTTGTTCTTCTCTGGATCTTGAACTCCGCTCCCGAAATCTTGCGGTTTCTTGCTATTCACTCCACCCGTCTGCGCTCGCCCTCCTTCTCCGCCTTCTTCTCCTTTCTTCGTCTTCTTCAACAGACAAATCAAGAAAATAACTCCAAGGAGAAGAACGGCTACAGAGCATCCGACTACAATGGCGATTATATAGGCTTTACTCTGTTTCCTCCGGATAGGATGGAGATTCTCAGTCAACGGTCTTGGCAAATTTGAAGATGGAGAGATGCCTCCTCCTGAGCATGGATTCAGAGGTGGACCACATAGTAATGAGTTTCCGATGAAAGAATATTCCGGCGAGTTCTTGAGATGCTCAGGGATGGGTCCACTCAAGTTGTTATAGCTCACATTTACAACCTTTGCACTCGGGAGATCAAGAGAATCAATTGGACCATCAAAAGAGTTGTTTTGAAGGTACAAAACAGTGATCTGAGACAAGTTTCGGAGAACGGAAGGAATGTTACCGGAGAAAGAGTTATAAGACAAGTCCAAGACAACAAGCTCCGTGGAGATCGAAGGCAAAGAATTAGCGAGCTCGCCTGAGAAATTGTTGTGTTGGAGATAAAGGTATTGAAGAGAAGGGAGTGAGAGTATATCAGAAGGTAGAGGTCCAAAGAGAGAGTTGGATCTGAGGCTAAGGACTTTGAGAGCGTTTAGTTTGCCTAATGTGGCGGGTGGGATTGAGCCGTAGAGACCAACTCCGGGAAGACGGACGGCTACAACGCGGGTGGTGCGGTTGAAGTCATCACAGGTTATGCCGATCCATGAGGAGCAGAGAGAGAGGTTCTTGTTCTTGTTCCAGTTGAGTTTTGGTGGGTGTGGGACTGATGCTGCAAAGTTGAGAAGGGCTTGTTCGTCTGATGCTAAATCGGCTGCAGTTGCGGCGAGTAAGAGGAAGGAGAAGAAGGAAGTGGTTAAGGCGGCGTGAGAAGAAGTCATGGCTGAGATTTTTTTGGTTACTCACTTCATGAGATGGTCTGAGAAAGAGAGAGAATTAAGTTTCTGTCTTTGTTTTCATGTGGTAGAGACAGGGTTAAAAGAGAAAGTGAGCTCAAATAAGATAAAGAATCAATGATTAGTTTGGTTTGAATACATTGTTAAGTAAACATAATGGGTTTTCTTTAACGTAAGAAAAGTAGATTCAAATTCAAATTAATATGTAAAGGAAAATAAAAGCAAAGACACCGCAAAGAAAGGAGGGAAAAAGAAAAGCAAAAGCATCCCATTTTTTTTTTGGTAAAAAAAAAGCATCCCATTTTTTCCTCTCTCATTTGTTCTTTAAGAGACAAAAAACACTACAAATGAAAGAATATGTTGCTTTTTCTTTTCTTTGCATTATGCAGCATGCAAATCAAGAAAAGGGTAGTGACCGATCTCTTCAAATAATTCAATTATGTTATCAAAATTAACCAAAATATATGTCTCGTTTTGTAATTTCGTTGGCATGGTTAGTTCTGTTTAATTTGATGCATATATTTGGCCAAATCAAAGTTGAAATAAAAGTTATCCAAAAGCATTAACCAAAAGAGTTGGTAATTATGGAGAAGACCCATCTGCAAGACTTTTAACTATCAAAAGAACGAGTACAGTGTTAATTTTTGTATGGAGAGATTATTTACCAAACCAACCACTGCAGTGGGGTCTCTGTTTTTAATCTAAAAACTTGCATTTAACCGAATTAGGTGCATAAAGTCGAAGAACACGAGAGAATTAAATACATTTTTTTTCTCTGAAAATATAGCATTGTGTGAATGACTGTACTATGAGTACTGCTTTTCAAGTTCATCCAATTCATAGGTTGGGTTGGTCTAACTAATTGAATAATGAATGATGGACTGTAATAAATCCATGAAGATTGATTATGAAGTGACATTCAGATTGATTATGAATTTTAATGATTTTTTCACATGCGCCTTGAAGACACATGATTGTGGTTTTGGTTTTGTTTTGTTACAGTTAACTCAATGATTTTGCATCAACCATCAATGCCTAATCTGTCTCCCTCAAATCTCTGTTAATTTGTTTTGTTGTATGAATCTGTTTACAAAATAATACCGGAAACAAATGGTGTACCGAACCGGGTTTGAGTTTTTTTTTGTGCAACTAAACAAATCAAGGAGGTTGTTAACTTTTTTAGATTCTGGTCAAAGTATGTATCCTCTTTACGAAAAACGGCGTCGTTGTGGGAGTTGGAGGGTTTAAGAAATTTAGATGACGTCGTCTTTCCTAATCCTATACCGTTTTGTCTTTAACGATAAACGGAGAAACCAGAGATTCCAAAAACGCATTAAAGCAAATATTAATTCCTTATATATATGTACAAGTTTACAACTTTTTGTTCGAGTCAAATCTCTTCTCTTTCATCAACGTCGTGATTCCACAGAGTAAATCTCTTCTCTTTTTTTAGATTCCTCCTCGGTTTTGCGTTATTTCTCTACATAAGTCTCTCTTTATTGCGTTTATATTCTGCTGTTGAAGCGAATATCCTCGTTGATTAGCTTGTTTAATTCATTCACAACGATTTACTTGATGTTTACGGAAGTTAGGGTTTTATCTAGGGTTTACTGAAGAGTTGATTTTGGGAGCTATGATCGCTTTTCTTGCACTCGAATCTGTATAATTGAAGGTTTTATCAGGCCTTGGTTATTCCTAACCCTTGCATCGTCTCTTTTCTTCTGCAGTTTAGGTTGAGAAAAGAAGAAGAGAATGATCAATTCGCTAATATTCTCCACGGTTCGTGGAATAGGATCGTTTTTAACATCTGAAACTTCAAATTTACCAAGTATTGAAGCATCCGAAGTTGACAAAAGGGTATTATCAGTGGCTTGGAACCAAGACTGGAGCGGTTTCATTGTCGGAACAATTCTAGGGTTTAATGTATATAGCTCCGAACCAATCAAGGAAAGCATAAGCCGCGATGAGCATAACACTGGCTTCAAAATCGCGGAGATGCTCTTTCTTTCTAACCTCTTCGCTCTTGTTGGCAATGGTTACAACTGCTCCGAGTATCCTCCTAACAAAGTCTTCATTTGGGACGATCATAGAAACTGCTGCGTCCGCGAGATCACTCTCAAATCAGAAGTAATCGCGGTGAAACTGAGAAGAGAATACATTGTGGTTGTTCTCAAACGAAGCATCTATGTCTACAGTTTCAAAGACCTCAAGGTTCACGCTCTGATAGATACCGTTATGAATCCGAAAGGGTTGTGCTGCGTCTCTCAAGCTGAGGCGAAAGCAGTTTTGGCTTGTCCAGGGTTGCACCAGGGGCAAGTTCAGGTCCATGACTTGAGAAGGAATACAATCAAATGCATCAAAGCACATGATTCTGATATTGCTTGCATGACTTTGACTCTCGATGGAAGTTTGCTCGCAACCTGTAGCACCAAAGGAACTCTGGTCAGGATCTTTAACGCCCATGATGGTACTCTCTTACAAGAGGTAAATAATCAACCCTTCAACCCTAGATTTATTTGTATTTTTTTGGTGTGATTTTGGTTGATTAATTGTTAATTTTTGTTCTGTTTTCATGGTGAAGTTTCGGAGAGGAATGGAAAGAGTAGAGATCTACAGCATTGCAATCTCTTCGAATCTTAAATGGGTCGCTGTGTCGAGTGAAAAAGGGACTCTCCATGTGTTTCATTTAAGACCTGACATTCTTAGTTCACCAAAAACCATCGCCCAGGTTTCATCATTTTCATACATAAGAGGTAAACCTAAAAAGAGTGATGATAATAGTAAGAGTGTTCTCGTTTGAAGATGATATGCCTTTTTGACATAAGATTTTTTGCAGGGTACTTACCAAAGTATTCATACGACAACGAACGATCGTTTGCTCAGTTCTCGCTGCCGGTTTCCACAAAGTCCATTGTAGGTTTTGGACCGGAGAACACAGTTGTTCTCGTAGGCATCGATGGAAGGTAATCTTACTCTCTCTGGTTTCTATGTATGACTTGCCTCTGCTTTGGCTCCTATTAATTTTGGGGTCTGATTGTTAATATGTAGTTGATGTAATGGTCGGAAAATGTAAAGTTTCCGAAGATGCAGGTTTGATATTGGACAAGGAGGGAAGATGGTGGAGTTGGAACACAAACGCTTCCTCTCTTTACCGCAAACAGAGGACACAATGGTTGTCACGTGACCGACAAAGGCTGTGATGTGTCCAATACAACGCAATTTTCTTGTCATGTTTGTCTTGATTTCGAGGTTTAGGTCTTACGCCAAAATAAGCTGATCTTGCTTATAAAATAGGACTTGCACCGCACGAAATCGCTAGAAACTATTTTTTTTTTATGTTATATACCATTTTTTATTCTGTTAAAGAAATGTTGTACCAAATTTTATAGTTGACATATAAAAAACTAAGAATTTTCTTTAAATTTTTCAAAGCCCAATCTAACCCTAACTTAGCGAAAGTCTTCAATTCTCTCCTTCCTTAGCTACCCTTCAAACTAAGATGTTCATGTGACGCGGTCCATATCTTTAATTTTCTTACGCTTCAAATTCTCGGACCCCAAAAGACGCATACTGATTTGTTTGATGTGGTTGTGAACGTTTCCTGTCTTAGAGAACAACTTACTAATATTTAAAGTGTAATTTGATAATTAAATTTTGGGTTATAAAAGAAATTAAGCCAATCAAATCGAGACATGTGTATTGAGAGTCTCTATATAATATAAAGATGCTCTAAAGAGCCGTGCGATATCTCACAAACACAAATCGCTCTCTCTTTCCCTCCGTCGAGAGTTGGCCGATTTCGAAAAACCCCATGGAGCTCCTCCTATCCAACTTATCTAGGGTTCAGATCCCCAAACCAACCCACCGCATCTACAAGCGTGAGTGTTGCATCTCCTTCGACACTCCGGTAAACCCTCTCGAGAACCCTCTCTCAATTCGTTTTCTTATTCAAATTACCGACTAGTCTTGATGATGACGAATTTTCAGAGATCCGAAGGAGGATTGTTCGTAGACATGAACAGTTTTCTTGCTTTTAGGAAGGATTACGTTGTTTGGAATTACGACAAGACCGGAAACCCTGTTTATCTTCACATTAAGGAGACTGCAAAGCCTTTGACTAGAGGTTAATACATTATACATACAATTATTCCAATAATGCTTAATACAAGGATCAGGAATGAGTAAACAAGTTTTATTTCGAAGTTTCAGGAGTCGATGACAAGAAAAAGTCTGCGTACGAGGAATCTTATAGCATAGTCATACTTCCGGACTTTGTTTCACTTCCATTCCCTTGTGATAAACTACCAGAGACGGTGCAAATATTTTATTTAGGTTTGCTATCATGCAGCAACACAAAGCATGTACGTGTTCTAACTAACTTTTTTTTTGTATTTTGTATTATTTTAGGTGAGGATTGCTGTTGATACAGTTCTGAGTGCCGTAGGCGCTGAGCGGGAAGACCAAGCCGCAGCTTGGTCAGCTGAGAAGAAGGAAGTTAGTAAACATGCATATACACTGAAGCAGATCAACAATGGCCTTATCATCCCTCCCTCTGGATGGAAATGTGCAAAGTGTGATAAGAAGGAGAATCTCTGGCTTAATCTTACCGACGGAATGATTCTATGTGGAAGAAGCTACCGAGATGGAACTGGTGGTAACAACCATTCAGTTGAGCACTCCGAGGACACAGGCTATCCTCTTGTTGTAAAGCTTGGAACAATCACACCTGATTTGGAAGCACCAGGTAAACTTGTCTTAATTGTTTCCTAAATCTAGTTTTGAAGGTTTTGTTATCTTGAGCACTAACTGTTTTTTGGCAGGTTTTTGTTCCTATGATGAAGACGATGTTTATGACCCGCTCCTGCCTAAGCATCTGGCACATTTTGGAATTGACTTTTCCTCGATGCACAAGGTTAGTAATAGTAATGGATTGTTCTGATAGCTTATCTTGGTGAAGAGTGCATCTTGTCCACCTTATCATAATACAACTTTTGATTGGAACCGTATACATGAGAGTGGAGAAGAACTGGTACCAGTTTATGGACCTGGATATACCGGACTTGTCAATCTTGGGAGCAGGTACTCTTTGTAATTTATTAAAAAACTTATCAGGGATTTCAATTTCCTTGTTGATGCCTTACATGCCCGTTTCATTTCTTTTGCTAGTTGCTACATGGCAGCAACGTTGCAGATTGTCTTCTCGACCCATTCGTTTATTTCAAGGTAAGTATATCAGTACATATTTGCAAGTAGATGGCTTAAAATCCAAGTGTAGTAACTTGTGGTTCTGAAACTGTTGCAGATACTTTTCACAACAGAGCTTAAAGATGGCCTTTGAGATGGCTACAGCTGATCCAGCTTTGGACCTCAACATGCAATTGTGAGTTGCTGTTTGTTGCCAGTTTTTAAGAGTTTTTCATATTCATTTCCTAATTCTTGCTGTTGGTGACAGAACAAAGCTTGGGCATGGTTTACTATCAGGGGAATACTCTATGAGACAAGAAGGAATAGCTCCTCGGATGTTCAAATCGCTAATTACTGCAGGCCATGCAAAATTCTTTTCTATGAGACAGCAGGTGATAACCATGTCCTTGACTTTTAGATTACGTTGAATGAATGATACTGAAGATTTCACACTAACTAGCTAGCACCATTGTGTCTCGTAGGATGCTCTTAAATTTTTCCGCCACTTGCTAGACAAGGTTGAGCGTAGTAGCAGCAACATGAGACCAGATTTAGACCCCTCGAGGAGCTTCAAGTTTGGAGTAGAAGAAAAGATCCTTTGTCCATATGGACATGTCAGATATATTAAGAGGGAAGACTGTATTATCTCTTTGAGCATTCCGTTGCATAAGGCAACTAATAAAGGTATATATATATATAACCTGTTCTTCCTTAAATTTTCCTATTTCTCTTGCTTTATCATTTGACTTGTTTCTTGATTCCGTGGTCCTTTGTTTTGCCTACTGTGTGTTGATCAAGATGAATGGGAAGCCTTCAACAACAAGAAAGCAGCAAAAAAGGATATGTGAGTTAATTGACTCTCAAGTTTAATATGTTTCACTGGGATCTCTAGCTAAGACATATATATTTTTATCCTCTCACAGCTCAACTGATGAAATTGTACGGCCACGAGTTCCTTTAGAAGCTTGTCTAGCAACTTTTACATCATCAGAGAAGTTTATTGATTATTATTGCACTGCACTGAAGCAGAAGATAACATTGATCATCAAGTATGACGTTTTTCTTTTCTGAGAAAATCTCAGCACAAGTTAGAGTAAAGTGCAAGTAACCCAAAGGGTAAACGTTTTGTATGCAGGAAAGTTAGACTGACATCGTTCCCAGAGTATTTGGTCTTGCACATGCAGAAGTTTGTTAGGGAGGCAGGCGGGGGAAGCCCAGAGAAACTTGGTCTCTTTCTTTCTGAAACACCGATCCTTTTAATGTTCCCTCTTTGTATAATCCTGATAATTATATATTCATTTTTCTTGGTTTTGCTGAGGCAGATGTGTACATTGATGTGCCGGATGTGATTGATATCAGCCACATGCGCAGCAAAGAACTTCAACCGGAAGAAGTTTCACAGACTCCAGCTCAAAGTGGATTACCAGATGGAGGAGGGAGTAAGTTCCTTGTATTACCTTTAACAAAGATCAAAGTGAGATATTAAACTCAAAAAAGCTTTTCACTTTTGTCTTAAAAAAAACGCAGGATTCAAACTGTTTGGGATAGTAAGTCACATCGGAACATCAACGCAATGTGGTAAATATGTGGCACACATATTGAAAGAAGGTCGTTGGGTTATTTTCAGTGACAACAAAGTCAGTATCTCGGCAGATCCTCCTAAAGACATGGGTTATCTCTACTTCTTTCAGCGTCTCGACGATTGATTCATAAAAGCTTAATCCTCCTTTAATTTGGAGAAACTATTCTCATATTATTGGCTTAATCCTTAATCGGTGTACATTTGTTTTCTTGTATGAATCTCTTTTAGCTGAAAACAAAATCATACCGGTAACAAATGATGTAATCGTACCGGGTTTGAAGTTTTTAATTTGTTCATATTGTAAACTATGATGGGTTACTTTTTTAGATTATGGTCAAAGTATACAACTTTTTTGTTCGGGTCAAATCTCTTGTCTTTCATCAACGTTGTGATTCCACAGAGTAAATCTTTTCTCCATTTTAGATTCCTCCTCTGTTTTGCTTTATTTCTCTACGTAAGTCTCTTGGCTTTATTGCTTTTTATATATGTTCTGATGTCAAGACCATATAACCTGGTGGAATCGTGTATCTTGTTGTAACAAATATTGCAACAAAAATGTTAACCCTTTCTTCTGAATCTTTAAGTTGTGCCGCATGCTTTATTACTACTCCTATTTTAGCAAAAAAAAAACAAAAAACAAAACTTAACTACTGCTACGTGCATATCCACATCCTTAATTGTAAAGGAGTTTTGGTGATATAAAAGTTGAAATTCGAGATTTTAATTCTCGATAAATTCCCCATTCACGAGAATGATTCGGGGTCAGATTTCATAAATACACTCCAACTTTAAAACATATATGCACGCGTACAAAATCTAATGGTAGCAATTTTTAATGCGAATGGTATATTTATAAGTCCTGTGTTAAGATATTTTTGTGTCGATGATAACCTGGTTCCGACGAAAGATTGACGAGATCGGGCCAAAGGTTCACACTTCACACGTCATATTGTTCAGCTAAATAAAGACAACGTACCCAAAATAACTTTTTTTGGTAATATATAATTAAAAAGTAACAATCATATACTCCTATTTCTTCCCCTGACATAAAATCTAACATGATATTAATTGTCCTTTTTAGCAGTCAAACTCAAACATGCCACAGATCTAACATCTTTATTTTTCTTATTTTATTTTAATTTAATATGTGAGATCGCTAAAAAGTAAAAAACACAGATGAGAAGAGGATCTTGATCAAGATCAACAAAGGCTCAGAGGCTCTCTCTCGCTCTCTCTCTCTCTCTCTCTCTCTCGCTCTCATCCATTCGAAGTCCGATCTAACCCCAATTTAGCGAGAAAGTCTCCAATTCTCTCCGTGGAACCATGGCCGGAGAGATCGAAAGTTTATTCGGTGAGATCTCTCTCCAGCTGTTGTTTATTTTATTTATAGATTTCATCACTGTATTGTGATTCGCTCACTTGACCGATTTTGTTCAGATAACAAAGATGTCTTGCGTAAGAAAATGATCCATTTCAACGATTATGACAGTAAGATCTCTCTCCCGAAATTATTTGTTTAGATTTCATCTGTCCTAGTTAACGTAAATCATCGGATCATTTAACCTAATCGAATCTCTTTGTTTCGTAATTCGTTTACGAACGGCTTGTGAAACCGCGCAGCCGCCGTGAAAATGGGCAAGACAGGCGTGTTCTGGGACGCCGTGGCGTAACCAATCCCTCCTGGTTTGAGTCCTGATGTCATCTATCAGAAAATCGAAAGAGCTCTTGGTGACAGTGATGAGGATTGTATGGGTGAGAAATCAATCTGGGTTTATGTTGATGGCAAGGAACGGTGGGTTAGGGATTTTCTGAAAGAAAAGACTTGGGAATCTAGAATCTACTTCCTTCCCGGAGGTGACTTTTCACTTTTCTTATAAATTAATTTATATGCTGTAATCTAATCTAGTCTAGGTTTATCTCATCAGTTGCAATATATATTTTTCCAGGGGATGATAAACACGCGAGACGTAGTAGAATGTTACATGACATCAATTTATGGGCAATGGACTTTCCTGTGATCTATCCTCGTCCATCGTTTTTGGTCCTAGTGTCGGATCAAGTCAGAGATGACTTGTATTTCTTCAGTAGGCTTGAAATTTTGAGTATGATAGGTTACCATGTTTTCTTAGCAGCTCCGCCTAACAACTACCGATCAGAAGATGACGTTGAATGGCCAGCAGCGCTATTAGATGTGGTCTACTCCTTCGAGGAGAAAAAGGAAGTTTGGTAAAACCAACCACACTGCACAAAGAAGCATCAAGCATAACTAGTTGCGTATTGGGACAGAACAAAACAGAGGAGAGAAAAAACAGTTGGTTTAACTTGTGGCTATGCTTGTTGTTTCTGTCTCCAGCTTGTAGTTAACTTGTGGCTCTTTTTACCGCGGATATTTTGTATCTATGTAGATAATGCTGTCTTTCTCCATATAATTATTCACCATCTTTAACCGAGATCAGGAAGCTATTTTCGTCCAACTCCTGTTTTGCTCATTTCTCCCGAACAATTTCATTTGAGTTGTGGTTTCGTCTCAAGTACTTGTATTGTTCGCTGCTTCTTGGCTGTGTTGAGAATATCACAAACATTTCCCTTGCTTTAGAGGTCTCCTCCAGTCCCATCAAATACATGGTCATATTGGATAAATGATTTTTGTTTTAGCTTTGACTCTCTCTTCGGCTCTTCCCTCGGCTTTTAGTTATTTACGCTTTACGTCGTTATTACACAATTCACGCTTTTAGCTTTGACTCATATTAAAAACATCTTCGACCTTAGAATTCATACAAAGAATCTGAAGAATTTCGGAGCCATAACAAAAGACAATGACACAAAGATGAGCAGGATAAAAGAAAAACATTTTAGATTGTAACAAATAAGCGAACGAGAGTAATTCAATCCAGCTCACACGACCATGATTGCTTGTTTTCGTTTGTTGCTGCTCGAAAGAAGCCGCAAAAGCTGTCTATATCCACTTTTGTAATGATCAAGAGAGAAACAAAGCTGTCTAATCGCCTCAAGCTTCTCTTCCTCTCGCTTCTGATATCACTCTTCGCTGCAACTCCGCTTGTTATTCAAGTTCTTTAACCATAGCTCTCAGTTTCTTCAACAGTGTTCTTGGCAGTTCCTGATTCAGACACAAGCTCGGTCTGCTTACAGCGCAACCGGTTAAGTTGCTCGATCTGATCTCATCTCTGCTTTTAAATTGTCTAGTTTAATAATTCCATATATTATTTAGTTCCTAACAATAATCCCGAATTTTTTAAATTATTTCTTTTGGTCTTGGTAAGAAAAACGAAATCAATTATCATCCCATTAAAGCATTGAAACATGTGTGAACCCGTTATAAATGCACAAGTCGATCTAAATGCAAATGATTGTAAACATGCCACAGATGAAGATCTAACACCTTTTATTTAAGATCGCTCTAAAAAGTGAAAACACAGATGAGAATGAGAAGTGGATCTTGGTCATAAAACCAACAAAGGCTCTCTCTCTCTCTCTCTCTCATCCATCCATTTCATTCGAAGCCCGATCTAACCCTAATTTAGCGAGAAATTCTCCAATTCTCTCCGTGGAACCATGGCCGGAAAGATCGAAAGTTTATCCGGTAAGATCTCTCTCCAACTGTTTTTTTATATATTTATAGATTTCATCACTGTATTTTGTAATTCGTTTACTTGACCGATTTTGTTCAGATAGCAAAGATGCCTTGCGTAAGAACTCTCTCCATGTCGAAGATTTTTCCAGTAAGATCTCTCTCTCCCGAAATTGTTTGCTTAGATTTCATCCGTTGGACCTGTCAAAAGTTAACTAGCCGGATTTAATCGATCCGTAAAAAGTAAAATAATTGGTCATATCATATAAACCTATTGTATATTAAAAAAAAAAAAAAAAAAAAACTATTGTATATTTAATTTAGCAATTCGTTTATGCGCTTGTCCGTTTTGTGAAACCGCACAGCCGTCGTCGAAGGTGCTCGGGAATGCGAGTTCTGGGAGCCCGTGGGCAAAAAGAATAAAGATTTCGACTGTAAGATGTCTCGAAATTGTTTTGTCTAGAGATTAATGGGGTAATGGATCTTAATCTTATCTAAACCTAATTCGTTGATGCCTCTTGTTCTCAAAGGTAATGCGAGGTCGGTAATGGTCTTCTGGGACGTGAAGCAGTGCCCAGTCCCTTGCAGTGAGATTCCTTGTGCTATTCGTAATATCAGTTCAGCTCTTGATAAATTGGGCTTTCATTGTCCGGCGGATCTCCATGCGTATGGTGACAATCTCGACCAAAAAGACGACTTTTACAAAGCCGGAATTTGTTACAAAGTACAAGGTCAACACATGTTGCATACCCCAATCGCAAACACAAGAGGTGAATTACTACTATACTTGAAACTCTCTTGTCTCGTTTCTACTTAAAAATATTTATGTCTGTAATCTGTCTCTGTGGATATATTGCTCGCTTCAGATTATGGTGAAATGGCTGTTGACCTTATTAATTTCGCATCACCGACCTATGACTCTCCAGCAGTTTTAATGGTGATCCCAAAACCAGACCCAGATACCGAGTTGCACAGGGTGCTTATGTGTTTGGAATCGAGAATCGAGAAATCACCCTCTTCTCCTAGTAAAGCCGCCTCCGAGTCCTGCTGATGACAAGGCACAAGGTGGTCTATTTCTTCATTCTGTACAGTCTGTAGTTGAGTGCACACAAGGTTTAGATGGAGGAGAGCCCAAAACCAGGCCGAATTGCTGGTGGCATGTTGATAGTTGATATTTCTCTTTGTTTTAATGCTTTTTATGGTCTGCTGTTAGACCGATATCCTCATTGATTAGCTTGTTTAGTTCTGTCACAACGATTGATGTTTACGGAAGTTAGGGTTTATCAGGTTTTTACAGATTAATACTTGCAACGCACGAAACCACTATGAACTGTTAATTTGTTTTGTCATACCAATTTTATTTTATTGTTGAAGAGATCTCATACGAAATTTTATAGTTGATGTGGAAGAGATACTATCCATTTTCTTAAAATAAGTTCAATGCTATAAAGAATTAACTATACGATAAAACGGAAGAACATAATGGTAATAAATGGTAAGATATGATAATTGGTAAAATATGGTGTGTCCGATATTTATTAAGTCACGTGGAACAACACTTGGAGATGTTCATAGAGATGCCATTGGGGAAGAGAGCACCTGGTACCCGAATCACCTCGCAGTCTTCTTTGGACAAGGAGAAAGTGTAAGTAGTCACAAGATGATGAAGGAATATTGAAATCTGAAGCCTCGCAAACTCTGAACCTGCGCATTGTCTGATTCCCGCTCCAAACACCATGAACTTTTTAGACCCTGACCGCAACTCTTTCCCCTGCCCACAATATTAATTAGTTTTAGGTTTAGTTTTAGTTTTGTGGTATTTTTGGGAAAAACATTGATTGTGGTACTTTTGGAATACAAATTTATTTTGTGGTATTTTTGGAATACAAACTTATTGTTGTGGTATTTTTGAGAATTGTTCATGCAATTACACATAGGTTTTAAAGTAAATGTATAATATACCTCCCATCTCCATGGATTAAACTCAAAAGGATTTTCATAGATTTCAGGATCAAAATGAACCACTGAAGGTATAACCATCACTATCCAACCTCCTGGAATCGTGTATCCTGTTGTAACAAACATTCCCACAAAAACGTCAACCCTTTCTTCTGAATCTATAAGCACAAACAAAACAAAATAATTATTACAACGTGCCTTTGATTTTCACATCTTTCACGGCTCTTCTAAACATCATAGGAGCCAAGTTTGTCATTCGAAGTGACTCATTGATAACCTGGAGAGTGTACATTAAAAAGGCCCGCCATGTGAATCTGACAATATAATATACTATAACCTTAGACGAAAGCAAAGTGAAATTACCATGTTGGTGAAAGTCATCTCGTGCCTGTATTCTTCCCAAGTAACCCCACCTTCTTTATCTTTTCTGCTCGCAAGGATTGCCTCATGCTCTCTCTGCCAAATTACATTGCATTGGCCAATGCATGAGTGGACGGAAAAAAACCAGGACTAGTATGAACCATCACCTGGTTAGATGAAAAAATTACTAGCTTATGGATCCATATGGATATGCATTACCTTCAACTCTGCGAGAACCTTTGGGTTTTCCGACACGAATTTCACAGCCATGCAAGTGGCCTTAGAGGTGGTATCCTGAGTGATACAGGAAAGAGTGAAGATGAGGCTTACAAGCACATTTTCGTTCACGAAGCTTCCTTCTTTCTCTAACTCCTCTATCGTCGTTTCGAGGAAGTCATCATGCTTCTCTCTTGATGTTTTCCTCCTCGTGTACACATCCTTTATCAACTTCATCCCCTCTCTGCATGCCTGCATATAATGTGATTTATAGAAATCATGTTTGTGTTACTCTCCGAGAACAAAACAAAAAAAACTCACCCAAAGGGTATTGTAGAGACCCCTCCCGGCAGAGAGAGCATAAGATGCCCGGAACCAATCAAAACTGAAGGCCTTGAAGTTATTCATAAGCTTTGTTTGAGTCTCTTGTTTGAGATTACTTATCACCTTTGGTGTCAAGTAGGCTGTTATCAACTACAAAAATCGAAACAGTATAAAGAGCTATACAGCATTAACACCAATATCATAACCGATTTTTTTTTTTTTAAAAGAAAAAGAAGATTACACTTGAAACTGCCTCCTTAACGTCGAATCTTCCTTCGCCAGCCTTCAAACGAAGATGTTCGCATGTGACGCGGTCCATATCTTTAATTATCTTCCGCTTCAAATTCTCTGAGCCCAAAAGACGCATACTGATATGTTTGATGTGCTTGTGAACGTTTCCTGTCTTGAAGAACAAGCTATCTTTTCCCAATGGCTTCACTAAACCATCCGGATAACTTAAATTGAAAGACTTGTTCTCTTGCCTTAGAATCTCCATGTTCACATCCATATCCGTCGAAACCACGGTTTTCAATCCAAGAATGTTCGTCCGAAACAAAGGTCCATACCTGAAACACTCGCACAAACATACAAGATTTTATCTCTGTATACATATATAGAGAGACAGAGAGAAAGGATTAAAATTTGACTTTAGCATCTTATTCCTGAGAAATGGGGAGATCTCGTAGAATCCATGAGGCTTAAAGTAATCGAACGTCTCTCCAATGATCGGGAAGCCCATTGATCCCGGAGGTAACTTGCCATTACACTTGGGGTTTGACCATTGGTACCACAACTGGCTAATCTTCACAACCACTAAGGCTATCACGAATACTGTGATCCAAAACAAGCTCATTTTGTTGTTCCTTGAACTGTGAATTCGTGGGTCATATATAGATGATGAATCCTACAATTAAAAACTAAATTCTATCACGTGGATGTGGATATAAGAAAATCACAAGTTATTAAAAACTCGCCTAACTTACTTAATGAAAATGTTACACTATAATTTGTATGTGACAAAATTATAATTTGCCATATTAGGCAACTTGTATGAATTAGTCGATTAGATAAGATCCTGGCACGTTTTATTATCTCAACATTTATGTTTTTTAGCGTATAAATAAAATGGAATGGAATTTCCCGATTTTCTCTCCAATAAATAGCAATAAATTTATTCCAAATTTTCCAACTTTTTCCTTACTAACTGTTACGAAAAATGCATAAAATTCCAAATACTTTGTCGGCAGAACTGATACGGTTCTTGTCAAAATATCTCGACTACTGTATGAAAAAGAACGAACGGCTTCTATTCAGTGGTCACATCGTGATCACGAAATAGTTAGACTCTGTCCGCTCTATAATCTATTTCATCATATTTTCCACAAGAATTTCTTATCGTAATGGTCTCCTCAATAAAATTACAAGAACACTCTTGGGGGGCACAAAGTAGCGATTGGCCTGATGCTACATGACAATTTAGGTCTTACTCCTTCAAATAATGGAGCTCAAGAAGAAAAGGATTGTTGCGGCTCCACTATTTTCAGATGTCCTTGTCAGTTTAATTGTCGCCGTTTTGAGTACTGCATCTCCAATTTATAGAATGGGACTTTTGTTTATAAATTAATATGGATGAAATCCGGATGATAAGAGTATAACACAAAGAATGAGTAGCATAAACTACTAGATTACCAAAGAGACTTCAACCTGGAGAGGAACTGTTGCAAGATGGAGGTACGTGTTGTTATAATTATATTAAGAGAAATTATGGTGTTTCATCCAATTCGCTTGAATAAATGAATTTAATTATTAATAACTTAATGCATGCATCCTATAATTCTTTGCATGCATTATACAGCTCCAGAAGAAGTTGCACTAAAGTGGATTACCAGACGGAGGAATGAGTCAATTAGTTCCTTCACAGCTCTTTTAATACCTTAAGAAAGATCAAAGTGAGAATTTAATGATCCTAATTAACTCAAAAAGTTTTCCATTTTGTCTTACAAAAAAAAAGCAGGATACAAGCTGTTTGGGATAGTAGGTCACATCGGAACATCAACGCAATGTGGTCACTATGAGGCACACATAATGAAAAAAGCTCGTTGGGGTTATTTTCAATGACACCAAAGTCACTATCTCAGCAGATCCGGGTTATCCCTACTTCTTTAAGCGTCTCCACAATTGATTAATTCATAAGCTTATATTAATCCTTCTTTGGAGAATATTAAAATATTCTTGGCTTAATCGGTGTTGATCTGTTTTTTTTTTGGGTATGAATATCGCTTTTAACTGGGTAATTCCGGAAACAAATGGTGTAATGGACTTTTTGTTTGGGGCTTATTATAAACTAATAAATGGAAGAGAAGAGTTGAAACAAAAAAAAGAGATGAGCTTTAACGATTTATCAAAATACTAAACAAAGTTCAGAAAAGAAAAAGAAAAAAGAACATGCTTGATTAGTTATCAAAACATGCTTGATTAATGCTCAAAACATGCTTGAAAAATGATCAAAACATGCTTGATTACCTATTTGTTTATTTTGGTAAATAACTAAATACAATGTAGCAACATAAAGAAGTCATGCAAGGATTGTTGACTATTTATTGTTTAGTTAAAGCCTTATTGATTTTTATTTCCGCATTTCACATACTAAATTTTACCAAGTAACCAACATATCCAATTTTACGGCTCTGATTGTGTCCCACTACCATGTTGGTTTACCTTTTAACTCACCACTAGACAATGTCCTAGGTTTTGCCACCATAATGGTATCCGTTCAAGTGCTTAACCAATGACACGAAGTCCCTATCACCGCTAATAACCAGAATGTCTTCATTCTTCTGAAGCGCCAGAACATACATTCGTAGTATTATGTGTTTGTCCGCAATATCCGTTGTTCTGATCCGAAGAAATTCTGAGGAAATGAACAAAATAAGTTTCACACCCAATCTAAAAAGTAAAAAGAGACCGAGAAGTTATACCATTGGTGCTTGATTAGTTATCACAATATTACTGAATGCTTAATGGAATTTGTAAGTGTTTTTGTAAATCGTTACGTTTGTTTTTGTCCAAACTAGTAATGTTTGCGTTACTTTCTCGATCAAACTATAAAGTGCGTTTCCTTCTTCCAAATATTTTTTTTTTTTTTTTGTAAAAGAACTATATCCAATTGTTATTTTTTTAATAGAAATTGAAGGAGTTAGAAGTTGTGGAAGTCCACGTGTTACATGTGGTGAATTGCGTGAACGCGTAACGCCGAAATAACTTATGAAGAAAACTATATTATATAAACCAAACCCAGTATATGTTTATGATAAATATATCGAACACGCACAAAGGCCACAATGTAACATTCCTATCCATCCACGTTAACTCCCACCATCACTACTAGCTCCTCTTTCTTTTCTTATTATCCACCCACCCACCTTTATGCCTTCCAATGCATTAAGCATCCTATTTATTACTTGATTTATTTTGTATAAATATAATAAACAACACCACCAAACAAATAATGTATAACAACATTTGGTCACATTCACATTGAGGACAGTAGATACCATCAAATAGACTTTATTTATTTGGAAAAAAAAAATGTGATCATCTCTATTCTGTCCCAAACCATTTCACGTCACTATACAAAGTTAGGTGAAGAGCCGGTCAATTCGAAAAAGCTTCTCTCTTCTCTTTTACAATTTGTATATAATGAGAGTATATCTGTAATGTAAGGGACCTCTCTCTCTGACTCTCTCTCTCTCTTCTCAAAACCGAACATGACCCGACCAAACCGGATTAAACTAAACCGGGACTGTACCCAAAGTCTCAAGAATGTAGTAGAGAAGAAACAGAAAACAAAGTACCAACATCAGCTGCAAATTGGTGAATCCAGACAGAACAAAACAGAGGAGAAAACAGTTTTTGATCAAAGTGAAGTTAAGTTGTAGAAAAGCTGTTCTCCTCTGCTTGTTTCTGTCTCCAGCTTGTGGAATCTTTATACCTTATTTCACCAGAGATTGCGGATAATTTGTGGTTTGTATGTAAATAATGTCATCCCCCAGAGAACTATTCACCATTGTAACAGAAGAGAGGAAGCTACTTTCGACCGTTTGCCCAATTCCTGTTGCTCATTCCAGGTCTCTTGAGTTGTGGTTTCTGAGCACTACCTTGCTTTGGGATCGTCTCAAGTACTTGTATTGTTCGCTGCTTCTTGGCTGTTGGCAACATCACAAACATTTCCTCTGCTTGTTAGTTCTTGTTTTCAAGAATGATGTATTGGAAAACGAAATGGAAAAGGAACACAAACCGTTCTCATGATGTTGGTAGCTCTCTTGAAGTTTCCTCTTTGCAAACTCAAACTTTGCGTCTCCATCAAGACCCTTAAGTTTCTGCCAGGGCCAAGAACGAAACAAAGCCGTCATTTCAAAGTCCAAGATTATGATAAAAGAAAACACAAGAGGTTTGTTTGTAGCCACACTTACTTCTTGTCGAGGTTCAGGAGCTCTCCGCTTGTGTTCTGTAACAAGCGGTTTCCTCTGGCTCATGGGTCTTTCAGACTTGTGAACAGGTACCATCCTCTGTTCTGTGTTTTGCTTAAGAGGTCTCCTAGTTTCATCAAAATCAGTAGCTGATGATGGCTTAACAGATCTAGAAGGAGCGTCTTGTATCCTCGTTTGTGTGCCCTCTGGTCTTCTCTTGGCGATATTTTGTGGTCTTCTTTCGTGTTCTCGGCTTGCCTTGTGTTCCCCAGAGCTACGAGGATCTGAAACAAACAAACAACACCAAGGAAAATGAATCAACCGAACAAACATATAGCTAAAAAAACATGGTAAAGAAAATAGTCTAAAACTCACTTGTATCAAAATCCATGGAATCAAAGAAATTTCCCATTTCAAACACGTCTGGCTGCGGTGTAAAGATGTCGACATCATATGGAAGCGATGGAAACGCTTCTTCTTCATCAACTACAGACGGATTTGCAGACTCCGGTGTACCTTCAGCACCACCTGCTTTCAAACACAAATTAGAACCAAAGACTATGGATCTAATTCAAGAAAACCAAAACTGTAAGACTCCAAAAGCGAGAGAGAGAGCAATTACCAGTGAGTTCCTTGGTGGTGTTGACCCACTGATCAACCAGCTCCTTCCACTCTCTGCATTTCACCCATAAACAAACATCTCAATGCCAAGCTGTCAAAGAAAGTGTATTAAGAAATGAAGGATGAAAAAACTCATACGCGATAAGAGTCTTTGCAAGTTGGCGAATCTTATCAGAAGCATGTTTCCTCAGGCCATTCACAGCCTTTCCGATCTCAGTACTCTGCGAGAACAATCTCAAAACCCTCAGGGATCAACTCAACAACTTACTACTACTTCACACACTATCCACCACAAAACCAACCTTGAGAATATCCACATTCAAAGACATCAGCTTTAGCTTCCTCAGAGACTCAAATATCACCGACTGTGGCTGCATAAACAAAAGAGAGAAACAATCAGAAACAAGCTCTCTCACTGATGGAATTAACAAATTGCAATTCAAGCAAATTTGGATCAAACCTCGTCTTCTTTGTTGAGCAAGATCTCTCTGATCCTACCAACTTCCTTAGAAATCACAGAAAACTCTTCAATCGCATCACTCAAGGCCTCAGCTTCGTCATATGTATAATTGCTTACAATCTGATTGTTGTTCAAATTCGTCTCGTCGATGTGATTGTTATCTCCTCTGCTACTGTTCGCTTTGCTCTCTTTACTCCCACCAACCTCATAATCCTCGTCGCCATCAACCGCCGCATCGCCGCCTCCGCTGCCGTCGCCGATTCCTGCTCCGGCGGTTCCGCGATTCGCTTCGTCGTCTCCGGGAACAGATAGCTCGACGTGGTCGCATCCGACGCAGCGACCCACTCTGCACGAGAAGAGAAGCTCGGCGATTTTGTCTCTCCTCGATTTGAATTTGTTTGGGCAATCGGCAGCGGCCACCATGATCGCGTGATCGATGATCCCGAAAATATCGGAATCTCCTCGCCGGAAATACTCCCTCCAGCTATCTAGCGAAGCTGATGGTTTCATACCCGTCATCGTCAGGTGGATTGATCGATTTCGAATCCGGTTTTTGTCGATCGGATAACTAATCGGATTCTATTTCCTGATGAATCTCAATATAGAGTGAATAATTATCCCAGAGAATTAAGATGGTAATTCGATGAAGAACAAGGTTTGATTGAATCCCCAAAGAGAAGATCAGAGAAGAGAGGAAACAAGTAGCGAATCTACCCACGGATTTTTTTTCAATGTGTGCTTACCAAAAAAGCTCAATTGGAAATCTAAAGGTTGAGTATTTGGAGATGATTCCCTTTTCGGTTATGGAAATGATCAAACGGAAAAGATTTGCGATCAGAAGAAAGAATCTAAAAGGGATAAACACAAAATCTGGTTGGTAAGTTCTCTGGATTTTCTTTTTTCCTTTCCCTTTTTTAATCTTTTACGAATCTGACAAAGTTTTCCCGGAAAGTCCACAGAGGATTTTCCCGAGAAAATATAAAATGCACCGCAAAGAGAGAAAAGAAGAGAAAACCCAAAAACCAAGAGAACACAAAACAGACACACATGAAACAGTTTTTGGTTACGTTGTCTATCTAAAACCCAAGTGCTGCTACGTTAAACCAGCTGCAATTCAATTCTACAAGAAAGCTCCCTTTTTTTTTTTAATCGGGAAATAAATCTTTTTTTTTTAGCTACTCAATCTTTGAAGAGAGAGAAAAAAATGATTTTTTTCTATTTTTTTTCTCTATACTCTTCTTCTCCGAAGTCTCTGTATCTGTTTGGTAAAAGGATATTTTCCCTTTTCTTTACGGCTTTCTTTTGACCTGATCGGTCTTCTTTGGCTATTCAATTATTTTAAAAGAATAATATCTAAATTATTCATTCATTCATTCATCTATTTCTCTTACACATGCGTTGTACTTGTGCTTGAACGACGAAACAAGTTAGTGAACAAGGTCAAACTCTTTTTTGCCTCCATTTTTCTCACTTATAAATTTATCGATATGTATCCTATTTATTACGTTGGAAAATGTCAATAAGCTTAATTTCCTCACTGCGCTACTGATAAAAAAGTCGTTTACATTATAATCTAAGCAGTTGAATACAAAGTTGTTTAAACACTCTAACTCATTAATCTACAAGATATGTTTCAACTTTATACCTAATCCACTTACAAATTTTGTTGGGATTGTATGAGATATACAAGTATTTTTCTTTATAAATTTCCAATACTTTCAAGATCAATCCTAATTTAGAAACTCTGAATGGTTCCCAGCAAAGCTCGTTATCTTTTTTTTGGTTGGAAAAGCTCGAAAAAGAAAAGATAAAGCTCATTATCCTTTCAATTATTTTCATTAACACATCGACTTTTTCTAAACCATAGTTGTGAGGCCATAACGTGTAGATATAATTTACAACTTTAAAGTTTAAACCTTTAGTCATATATGTAGAACTCCGGTACAAGTTAATCCAACCTATCTCATCTACTAACTTTTGTTTTAGAGAATATCGACACAAAAAAATGACTCATAAGACATGACACACTATGACGACATCCGTTGTATTTATATAAGACCACAGTCGTTGGTGTTTTGATCGGAGAAAACAAATTGTAACTTGTAAAAGTATAAGTATAAGTTAAATACTTACGATGAAGTAAACAGTTTATTTTGTTGGATCAAAAATTGAAAATTGTTAGTAGTTGAGTGGAATTTCAAAGCATTTATTTACGTTGGTCAACAAAATCAAGCAAAACAAATTAATTGATCTAATGGCTATACGTGGCAAAACGAAGATGTACGGGACTTTGGGGCGGTGATATCACAGCCAATCAGAATTTTAGCGGTAGAGACAGTCGCGTCGTCCTTCACCCTTAAACGCGTGAAAACCCTGCGACTCGTTTTTTGAGTGCTAAACTCACGGGTCTGTCACAGCCATCTGTATGATTAAACGACACGTCAGCAGATGTAGTGGCTGCTTTACGGGATTTCGGTGGACCCACCGGAACTGGTGCGTGTTTTGTGTGGAAGGGATGATAACAATCCATCCATCTACCCACGAATGGTCCCATCTACAAAATTCATCCGAATAGCAACTAAAATGCAATCATAATTCATAGATGCCACTTTTAGGCTAGCTGCCTAATGATTTATAGCCCAGAAGATTCTGGATTTAACAAAATATATTCCTCAAAATGTTCAGTACATAGCAAATCTGTAACATTTGAATCGTGATTTTCATTTTACCACATTCCAAAAATACCCATACAATACCGTCTAACGAATATAGATACACTGCTTTTATGCAATTTAGTTGAGATTAAATATATCATATTTTATGTAAGAAGAAAACAAAAAATCAAAGAGATAAGCATATTATTGTTTACCATATTTTGGTACATGAAACAATAACTCGGTACCTTACGCTAATAGTGTAATGTTGGAATCATCATGTTGGACATTTTTCGTAAGTGGTAATAGTAACACCCGCATCGCTGCAGTACGGAATAAAATAATTACCAATCAAACAGCAATAGATTTGTAATTTTATAATCGATGTATTTTATATTTTGATAAAAAAAAAAGTCTTTTTGGGATAGAAAAATATCAAAACGACACATGGTAACAAACTGTTGACTTTCTTGATCAAGGAACAAATATTGTATTATGCTGTTTCATTTAACCCTAACATGTATTTGTGGAATCATATGTGGATACAAACAAAAACTTACAATAAATATTTAATCAGATAAAATTGTAATACAGTAAAACATCTATAAAGTAATAATGTTGGGACTTTGAAATTTTATTATCTTATAAGATATTACTTTATGAATAAATAAAGTATTTATTAATTTATAAAAATAATTTTTTAATTCATAATCTTTGAAAATTATTCTTCATACGATAATGTATTAAGAATTTAGAAGAACTTATTTGTTAATATATCACACATAAACTTGATATTATGATCAAATCTTTTGGATATCGTAATAAAATATATATTATTAGCTTATTTAAAAAATTCTATAAAATTTGATACACGATAAAAATTAAAATAAAAGATTAGAAAAATATAGCTATTAATGAAGTTGAAAATAATGTTTTTAGAACATATTTAACAATTTTAGATGCATATAAAAAATTCATTATGAGTTTTTATATAATAAAAAGTTAAAGATAAACTTTAAGTCATAGTTTCATAAATTTTCCTAGACATATATTTTTTTTGTCAACCTTCTTAGACATATATGTATAGTTTAATATAATTATTACTTTAACTCATTATTGGGACCATATTTTTACATAGGAGTTTCAAAAATATTATTATCTTATCATCTTATCGCATTTTGCTTATTTTTACACTGGCCCGAGTTGGGACCGGAGAAATTTATTACTTTATCGTGATTATTACTTTATCAAATATTACTTTATAGAGGTTATACTTTATTGATTTAACCTAACACATTTTTTAGCACTCGGCACTTTTGACAGGTAACACCAACTGATAGATCGCATAATTTAGTTTATAGAGTATTTGTTTGTATGTATAATTGACTTTTAGTTTTGTATTTTATTACGACTTTTACGATATGAAAGAGTAAATGCCCCCTTCGTATTTGACGCCGTTTGATATCTGCTAAAGATGAATAGTCTTTTTATTAACGGTTTTGACTTTTTGAAGATTGGAAAACGAGAAGTGTGTTGACGTCAAGTAAAACATGTTAGGTGAAGACTCATCATAAATAAGTATCTAACGCCCAACTAAATTTCAACTAATTATATAAGAGCAAAATCTTAATTACAAACTTATGTTTCAATCCTTATAAAATAAGAGACTGTGCCATATAATCTCTTCTTAGTTAAGTATCTACAAATGTGTATCTTCATAACAGAAAATAAAAATAGAAAGTAGTATGATCACTACTGCTTATGTGGCTGTTTTCTTTCTTTATTACTTGTCTTGTATCACAAAACCTTATAACTCTTTTAATTACGCTTTAATAAACTACAGAAAAGGCCACACCAATCGATCCTTGATTATTTGGTTACATATGTGGCTATGCTAGTTCATGTGGATCCAGTTAGATATATGTTTTAAAAGTCTAAAATTTTAAAATAAATGGGTTAACACGATGAGGAATAGGTGAAATTTTACCTTGGTTAAACAAATTTTACATAAACAAATTGCTAACAAATCTTACTTGACAATTTGCTAATAAATTGCTAACAAATTGCTAACAAATTTTACCTTAGGTTAACACGATGAGGAATATTATACAGTTAAACAAATTTTAACTTGGGTTTAACCAAATTGGACATAACCGAAAGCAATGTTACCTTGGTTTAACCTGAGTCGATTTGCCTCCTCTTATACATGAGTAGAATTGTTTGTTTATCGGCTATGTTGGTAATCCTCATAAGACCAGCTGAAGGAACAAAACTATTTTTTAAAAACAATAAATCTAAAAAGGAAAATAAGAATCTAAAAAGCAAAACGATTTTGCCTTTGCACTAAACATTCACAAAATCCACACTTTTGGCCAGTTGGTATTGGAATAGAGCTTATCTTTTTGCAATCTTTAACCAAACTAGCTTTTGTTCAAGAACTCTGATAATGAAAGAGAAAACAAAGGAGTCGATATTAGCAGCGATACGGTGGAGAAGATCGAGAACTCCGATATGAACGAGGGAAACAATTATTGATTATCGTTTTACCAAACTAGTATTTATCGAAAGAGGGAAAACAATCATTAATCATTCCACATGCAATTGACAATCTACGTGAGTAATGATGACTTTTGTTTTACTAGTTTGGTAATTTCTTTTTGCCATTGACTAGTTAACTTTTGTACATTGTTTTGTATTATGTTTCTAGTGAGGACCAAATGATTACAATCGTTTGGAGGAGTTGCTAGATCATTTGGATCTAATAGCCTTCTTACACTTACTATTACGCGGACATTACTATTACGCGGACAGATGACTACTTATACTTACTATTACTAGTAAGTAGTAACTAATGCATTAAATCGAAAAAAAAACTTGTTACGCGGATAGATAACTTGCTACCGCTGCAGAGTATAATTGTTGGTGTTCGATGATAAAAGTGTACACATATTTATGAATTTACCCTTTCACTTCTTTTTATTTATGCCTTTACCATCCACTTATTTAATAATTATGCCCTCTGATTGATCCTTATTTTACAATAATAAGACAGTTATAAACTTATAACAGGTTTTGGAAAGACCAGAATTAGACTTCAGAAAAAAAAATTACGGATCACAATCCAAAATAAAAGTCTCAAGTAAATTCAAGTCTTGGTATTTTGAGTGTGGATGATATTTGATTTTTAAAATGTACACAAAGTTAAGATATTTAACAAAACTATAGATTTATGTTTTCAACCAATGATAGATACTTCAGTTTCTTTACAAAAATTATAGTTCATGGATTACTTCTTCCTCTCTAATTCAACAAGTCAAGCCGACCAAAATTTCCTCATCGTAAGACCAAATTCCTAACAAGTCCAACACTATTTAAAGAAATTGAAAGAAATTTCCTTTCCGTTTTCTGAAACAGAGACCTTCCTCTCTTTTGCATTGAACTGAACCAAAGATTACTCTTCTTTTCTTACTTTGGCCAACTTGATGCAGTCCACTAAAACATTACAGGAAATAAACCTCTTAAATCATTCAATTAGTAATTCCATAAAAATATCTCTATGCAATCTAGGAAAGACTTCAGATTGTGACTATCCGAGCCACAATTTAGAGATTCACCTAACATGTGACTCGTTGACAATCCGAGCCACATTACTCTATTGATTTTCCTCCTTTTTTTTCAAGAACAAACTCAGTGCTTATTTTCAGAACTATAAATTTTCAGAAATCTATAATTTGTAGAGAATTTTCAGATCTTATTTTTAATTTGTTAGCAATTTGTTAGCAATTTATTAGCAATTTATTAGCAATTTGTCAAGTAAAATTTGTTTAACCAAGGTAAAATTTCACCTATTCCTCATCGTGTTAACCCATTTATTTAAAAAATTTAGACTTTTAAAACATACTAATATCTAACTCAATGCTTATTTTCAGAACTATAAATTTTCAGAAATCTATTATTTATAGAGAATTTTCAGATCTTATTTTCTTCAACAGGCAAATCTATAGATAATTATTTTCAGCTATGTGTGGAATTACTTGTGCACTCACTATTTTTTAAAAGTTCTTGGAGCGTCGTATACTTTTCCATCGTGGAAAATGAGTTATGTAAGCAAAACAGATTTACTTTACCGGATAATCGAGGCTGTGTTTTTTTCTTGTTTCCATGAACTCATCATGGCATGTTTTTCTGTTGTTGAACAGGTGCCTCACACAACATTCTTCATGACACAAGGCTACGAGTTTGTGGATCGAAGTGCCATGTACAGAGTTGGATGTTTGTTCTATGCCATTTACTTCATTGTGAGCTTTCCAATGGTAAAGAAAACTCCTCAAACTCTATAGTTCTCTATATTTTGAGTTTCTTGATCCTCATTTAAACAACACTTGAACTCCTTGTTATTCATTGGTGATGCCGGTTTTTTGCAGGATGGAAGAGAAATCAAGTGAGAAACGGGATCTATCACGTCTCGCTGTTTTTAGGTGCTGCTATGTTGGTAACAATCATTCTTGATCTTTGGGCGTCTTTTCTTGGGACCTACGGTTCCATTACCGGAGGGACAAAACTGTGCTTGCTGAATGTTGAAAGACCGCTGCTTCGACCGATTGTACTAAAAGAGAATCCCGTGAAGCACTTAAACGATTTTGGCTGAAACCAGAAAACGCATGTACAAGCTAATCCTTCATTAAGCCAAAACTAACCGAGACAAGTCCAATTAATTTAACAAAAACATCGGTTCAGGAAGGATTAAAAAAACTGGTTAAAACTCTTAAGGTCAAGTGGAAAAAAAAACTAGGGAATGATTTAGAGTTTATAGAGACATGAGAGCAACCACGTCTTCAACGTTAACCTCTCTTTGATCTTTCCTCTGCCTTCTTTTAAAAGCTTCGTTCGCCAGATTCTTCTTCTTCTGCTGAAGCTCGAGGACCCTCTCTTCGATACTGTTTCTAGCAATCATCCTTATCATTTTAACCTCCTGCCTCTGCCCAATCCTATGAATCCTATCCATTGCCTGCTCTTCAACTGCAGGGTTCCACCACGGCTCCAACAAGTAAACCCTCGAGGCTGCAGTTAGGTTTATGCCAGCACCAGAGGCCTTGAGGCTCGCAAGCAACACTACAGGTCCGGTTAACTCCGAATTCCCAAAATCTTTAATGACTTGGGTACGTTTACTCACAGTCATTGCCCCATCCAAGCGTAAGATGGTGAAACCTGCAGACTTCAGCGGGATTTCCAGTAGAAGCAGCATCTTCCTGAATTGAGAGAACACAACGGACTTTGTGTTGGGGTCTTCTTGTCTTGATGCCATGAGAAGCGATAGTAAAGCCGAGACCTTTGAGGATTTGGTTGAAGAGTTGGTGTCTTCTTCATCAGTATTGGAAGCCTCCGGAGGAGGAGGCGGAGCATTGTAGAGGTCAGATTGGGTAAGAGAGCCACGGCAAAGAGGGCACAAGGGTTTACTCCTTTGAAGGGCTTGAAGAATACAAGCTCTGCAGAAGATGTGAGCACATCGAGTGATGATGATGTCTTTTGGTGGCGAAATGCAAATTGGACAGTCAAAATCTTCGCCATCTTGCAATACTGCAACAAGCTTTTGCAGTAGCTCTGGCCTACCAGTCACATCTGGTTCACACAAACACACAAAGATTTAACCTTTGCAACAAAAAAAAGTAAGAATATGTGTAACTGTTCTGTTTTCTTTTTACCTTCGATAGATGTGGAGGTGGTAAAAGATCTTAACTCTGGAGGACAGAGAGAAAGGTCGTCACAAATCTGTCTAAGACGCAAGATTATACTCAAAACTGTGGAGTAGTTGCGCATCAAGCTCCCACTATTTATCAGATTTTGCACAACACCTTTGGCTTCTCCTTCCATGTGATCATACAACTGACGCTCTTCCGGAGAAAGTTCAACGTAAAAAGTCTCAACAGTCTTAGCTGGCAAACCAATCAAACTCTTTTCTTTCGTTCTCCTCAACGAAAC